>JAHWGI010000284.1:1412500-1517500 GCA_029379305.1 Frankliniella fusca
AGCCCCTCAAAAACAAAACAGAAATCAAAATTAAGAATAATAAAATAAAAAGAAATCATTTTTTTGGTAAGGCCTCCAAAACGAACTATACGTTCGTAACTGTACGAATGACTCGTTATGGAGTATATTAACGTATGATTTGTAATTTTGCTAATGATTCGTAGAGGCACAGCACTATGAAATTCTAAGAAAAATGAACTTTCTTGCGTCCTTAACTAGAAGGATTAAAAAAACTATTATTGCTATTTACTTTTACTACAACAATTTATTTACAAATTATTTCCAAACTTACGATTCTTTTGTATCACAGCTACGGTTTCCTCGCCTCGTTCCCATTGCGGATCATTCTTTTAAAAAAGTACGAATGATTTTTCAACATCTTTTACTGATAGTAATGGTATCAAAACGAGTCATTCGTCGAAAACGGTTAGTAGTACAAACTACGGAAAAATTTTGCTGTGTGTTTCGTGTTTTCCTTACTCACCCAGGTACACTGTGAGAAAAACCGTACCTCATACAACTTAACAACGGTTTTGAATTAACGGTTTACGTTTTTCGTTGCCGTACATCACTAATTTGCCCTATACCGGGTACAATTTTAGTACAATATTTTCTTGTACTTTGAAATAACGGTAAAAAATTGTAGTTAAATTGTAGTTTTTTCTCAGAGTGTACTAAAAAGCTCATACCCCCCGCCGGGCGAGGGGCTGCTGCAGCCCCACTACTGGCCGCGCCAGCTACATTTGCCACCAACTTTTCGAGCCGCGGCTGACCGGCCCGCCGTGCTCACTGCGGCTTTGCGCGCCTCAGAGCAGAGACAAGCCCGAGGCGAGCAGGACAGGACCGCGAGGCTCACTGAGGCGGGGCCAGCGGGACCGGTGAAACCCTCAGCGCTGCACTAGCCCGGCCCTGCCCGGCCCTGCCCGGCCCTGCCCGGCCCTGCCCGGCCCTGCCCGGCCCTGCCCGGCCCTGCCCGGCCCTGCCAGGCCCTGCCCGGCCCACTCTACAGTATAGTTGGCGCTCAGCGTATCCCTTCCTCTCCGCGTGCCAATCTCTTTTTCCCTAGTCCGCACGGAAATTGTGGTGTTTGTGTAATTTCCGGCACGTCTGGGCCGCGCAGCGCGCAGCCGTCCCGCAACGCACCGGCTCTTTGAAGCGGGCCCCGGCGGCGGCCCGGCGGTGGGTCGGTCCCTCTGGGCCCACACCGGGCCCGGGCCATACGGGGCGGGGCGGGGCGGGGGCTGCACCACCATTAGGTCCTCTCAGCGGCGGGGCGGAGCCCGCGGGGGTTCACGCTGGGGAAAGGGGCGCGATAACTTTCATGAACCGTTATTGTAACATTTTAGTATTAAATTTCATTTTTCGTCGATGCGATCTAATTTTTAGCAGATGATACGAATGTATCAGCCTGCTTGTACTGTCATGAAACGAGAAGCATGCAGAGAGCAGCGCAGTTTTTACTCGTTCTTTACCTCCACCTCTCTCCTGAGTCGTGAAGAGAACGAGTATTGTTCTCAGTCGAGTGTTAACAGATTCCACTTTCGTCTCAGATCTCACAGTACCTTCAGGCATGATACTTATACGATTCTCAACTGGAACTGCTAATCTTTATTCCAACAATGAACTTTTTTTTTTTCAAGTTAAATAGTATTATTTTGAGAACACTTAACAAATTTTGTATGTTTTCATTCTAAGTCCACTGTGAGAAATTCTTTGTACCGGGTACGGGAAAAATTTTCCATGAGAGGTCTTGTACAATTACTATTCATATTGTAAATTTTTTATATCTACACGGTGAAACCAGAAGCTAGAACTTCAAGGACACTTTTGCCATATTCAAGGACCGTGCATCGGATTCAAGGACTGGTCCTTGGAAAACGGCCATTTTCGGGCTTTTTGACCGTTTTCAAGGACCAGTCCTCGAAAGTCAAGGACCCTGAATGATGGACCCTCCGGGAGGGCCCTCCGGGAGGGGAGCTTCGGAGCTTCGGAGGCAGGGTATAGGCAAACCCATAAGGAGGCCAGGTGACAGGCAAACATCCGGTGTGTGGGGCTATAAACCGGCACCCGCTTCGCCCCACACACACTAAAAAAAACAAACAGGAAAAACACTAATTTTTTTAAAATGAGGAAACAATTAGGAAATTGTTTTAAACAACCATAATAAAATGAGGAAAAATCAGAAAAAATCGTAAAAAAATAAACTTAAATTGGAAAAATCAGAAAAAAAATGGAAAGAAAAAACGAAAAAGTCACTCACAATTGGAAAACTAGAGAGAATCATTTACTTGGAGCTGGTGAGGGGGGGTTCACTTCGTTGGTCAAAATTCAGAGTGGTTTTGCCCCTTAGCCGCATCGGTAGGCAGTTACCGGAAAGGGGTCGCCTGTTAGGCAGACCCGCCTGACATGCACATGTAATGGTCCGCTCCCGTTTATAGCCCCACACACCGGATGTTTGCCTGTCACCTGGCCTCCCCATGGGTTTGCCTATACCCTGCCTCCGAAGCTCCGAAGCTCCCCTCCCGGAGGGCCCTCCCGGAGGGTCCATCATTCAGGGTCCTTGACTTTCGAGGACTGGTCCTTGAAAACTCTGCAAACTCAAGTGTGAGACAGTATCACACTTTTTACTGCAGTACCACTGTGTCTCACACTTTCAAAAACTATTTTCTGTCGTTGAATAGCAATCACGTTTTAAAGAACAGCATCAGTTTTGGTTCAAAATCCCGGTTAAAACAAGCTACCATGTGATGGGGTTCTGATCGCAAACAACAACGTTCCTATACATTTTCGAAACCATTAATTTACGATTATTTAATGTATTGTTGTTCCAAACCCCATCACATGGTACACTGTAAAAAAAAACATGTCGTAAATTAACAGGTAATATCTGTGAATTTTGTTAAACGAACTGACTGTGAATTTACTTTTTATTCGTGTTCATTTACAAAAAAACTCTGTAACTTTACAAAAATATTCCGTAACTTTACAAAAGAATTCCGTAAGTTTACAAATTTTATCTGTTCTTTCGCGATTTTTCTTGTTAATTCACAAAATGTTTCATCAAACTACAGGAAAAATCTGTTCACCGATTTAACAGCGAAACCTGTAATTTTTTTTGTTGTTTTTTTACAACAAATTTTTACAGTGTAGCTCGTTTTAACCGGAATTTTCAACCAAAGCTGATCCTGTTCTCTAAAACATGATTGCTATTCAACGACAGAAAATAGTTTTTGAAAGTGTGAGACACAGTGGTACTGCAGTAAAAAGCGTGATACTGTCTCACACTTAAGTTTGCAGAGAACGGTCAAAAAGCCCGAAAATGGCCGTTTTCCAAGGACCAGTCCTTGAATCCGATGCACGGTCCTTGATATGGCAAAAGTGTCCTTGAAGTTCTAGCTTCTGGTTTCCGTGTATGCGTATCAACTCAGAATCTATTGGTGAGCGACAAAGTCGAAAAGTGTAAAGTCGTACATGTACAAGATATGTTGTACCTACATAGTGAATTACAAAATATATTGTACATTTTCGGAAATATTTTCCACGGTGTCCAAAACCCAGCTTAACGCAACAGCGTTGGAACTTATTTCTGAGATTATTATTTTTTGTGATTTCTTCAAATTTCTATTTTTTTGCGGTGTTCATAAGTTTCAGAATTGATGCAACCTCGGCGCTCTCAGCTCTCACTCTGTCCTGTCGCTCCACCAGACCGGGGGTCTCTTTATCTTTTTCATGCCCCCTGTTTATTTTGCGAAGTGAGCAGATGATCTCCTGCTCCTCCCTCGCCCCCCATCGCTGCCCCCACTCTCCCTCTCTCTCTCTCTCTCTCTCTCTCTCTCTCTCTCTCTCTCTCTCTCTCTCTCCTGAGCCAGGCCAGGATCTGCCTCAGTACACGAAGTTTCAATACGGCTCACGCTGAGCAAAAAGTGCGAAAAGACATTTGTAGGTATACCTCGAGATGTACGATACATTTTTTTACGTAATACATCGTACATATGTAAAACCTTCCACTCTTGCTTTGGTAAAACTAAGTCGTCTAACTGCGCTTGACTGAAGCGTAGAGCAGTTTACACTCGAAGAGGTTACGCTTGAAATGAGGCGCAGGGAAGAAACTATCCCATACATTTAGAGAGGAGGAAGAGGACTGGGTACGGGGGTACGCTTAATTTTCATGTGCACAAACTCAGTACGCTTAGAAAAGGGCAAAAGGTAACGCCTTATAGTTTTACCATTGTGCTCCTTATTCGGTTCTGAGTCGAATAACTGACTTGAATTTTACACTGTAAAAAAAACATGTCGTAAATTAACAGGTAATATCTGTGAATTTTGTTAAACGACCTGACTGTGAATTTACTTTTAATTCGTGTTCATTTACAAAAAAACTCTGTAACTTTACAAACATATTCCGTAACTTTACAAAAGAATTCCGTAAGTTTACAAATTTTATCTGTTGTTTCACGATTTTTCTTGTTAATTCACAAAATGTTTCATCAAACTACAGGAAAAATCTGTTCACCGATTTACCAGCGAAACCTGTAATAATTTTTTTCGTTTTTTTACAACAAATTTTTACAGTGTAACTGTACAACAGAGTGCGTCACCCTTATGCATGAGCGTACGTTAGCAGAAGCTACAAGCGTCGTCGGGTCGGCGCACGGGAGCAGTGCTGCTGCGCCTCAGGGAAACAGGACAATTATTACAGAGAGTTTTTAGCTGTGGGGAAACGAAATCCTCTTTCCGAGTATCATCTTGCAGAAGAGTTCGAGAGGTGAGGACTGTGGATGGGTCTCGGCTCGGTGCGAGGCAAGCAGGGGTCATTATCAAAGTTTTGCGAAGTGTTGAGCAAACTTGTGATGCTGGGGTCTGGGAGGGAAGGCAAGGCAACTGCAGTGGAAGGATTTGGGAAGAAACAACAATACGGGGCTGCTGGTGCGCGGTTTATTGAGGAAACACGCCTCGTTGATAGCGACGGTAGGGACTGCACTGGCATGCCAAAACACACGCACACACACACACACACACAAAAAAAAAAATTGGATTTCAAGAGAAGGACAATATTTACACTCTGTTAAATCAAATGTGCAACAGTTCAACTCTTGCAACTATGTGTTCAGCACGGTAGTTGTGCTTTTGGTCTTATTCAGCTGCACTGTTAGAAAAAGTTGTTGCCTGACGACCATTTGTTTTACGGGAATCCTGTTTCTGAAGAGCTCTTCTTTTATCAGTTAAAAACTTACTACATATGGATTATTTCAGCAGCACTCTCAAAAAACAGTGAATGAGTATCACTGTGTATGCTGGCGCTTTACAGGAAATACGCTGTTAATTTTGTTAACAGCCCTTACTGTTCGAAATACAACAATTTTGTAATATTACAGAAAAGAGATATAAGTGCAAAAAGAAGTCAATGCATTTCGACGAAAAAATTGATTTTGGGATTTTTCCCATCCTTGTAAATTTACAGTTTTTCCTGTTTTGAAACAGGATTTCTTGCTAACAAACTTAACAGTACTTTTCCAGTTAATTTACAACAAAATTTTTAACAGTGTGGGCCGCGCTGCGCTTACGTTGTTGAACACTGTCGAGTTGAACGCTGAGAGCTGCTCACTTTTTGTTCGTGGTACGAGTAAACCGTAGCTGTAATTCGTTAAGATACTAAAAATTCGTAACTTTGGAAATGACTTGTAAAGAAATTGTTGTAATGAAATGTTGAGCAGTTGAGCAATTATAGTTTAACATGGTAACCAGAGTACAACGACCTGGCAACGTTACACAGACTCTCAGCAACTTTTCTATTAACTTGTTTTAGCTGTATCAATTTTTAACAAATTAAACTGATTATTAATAGATGCGTTTTTTCGGGTGTATTAGTGCTGTGCCGCACGACCATATTGCTCTCCGTATTGCTTCGAGAAATACGGTCATGCGGCACTGATACGACCGGAAATGAATGCGTTAATCTGTTAATGCGTTAATCTGTTATTAAGTTATTGCGTGTTTATTTCCTGAACTTGGTACAGCCTCTGTATATCGATAAAATATTCGTTCACAAATCACGCCTTCAGAGGCCCAGCCCGAGGGATCCTTGACTATAAAATTAAGCGTACTCCGATTTTGCTGATTTTTCAGGTTTTTCGTGATTTCCCGTGATTTTTACTGATTTTTACTGTTTTTCCCCCTCATTTTGTCTTGATTTTTGTCCTGATTTTTTACGGGTTTTGTTTTACACTGTTAAACCAAGTGTGCAGCTGCTCAACTCTTGGTCGTGTGCAACTCCCAGTCTAACACATAACAGTATAAAACTCGGCAGTTTGTACAATTCCAAGTGTCAAAGTCGCCATTTGTACTCTTGTAAGTGTTCAACTCGACAGTTGTGTACTTGCAAGTGGTCAACTGCCACGTGCAACACTTCCCTTGTTGAGCACTTGCAAGTGCACAAACTCTGCTGAGTTCAACACTTACAAGTGTACACTTTGCCAATGGACAGCTACCAAGTTACACACTTGCACGTGCAGACTTGAAGTTACACACTTACAAGTGTTGAGCAGCTGCACACTTTGGTTTATCAGTGTAGGGTGTACTCTGTTTTTTTTTTGTTTTTTTTTTAGAGTGAAGGACCCCTCGGCCTAGCCTGCCGAGGCTCGCCCGTCACCGAGCAGGGCCCTTGTGTCCCCCCTCGAGCCCCCCATTGCAGTTCAGCTGCATGCGCGCCCGTTTGCAAAACGTGTCCTGCTGTCTACGGTGCAACTGACAGTGATTGATACGGATAAGCGGGCGAGATACGCTGCGCGCGGCGTAGCGGCGGGGCGGGGCGCTACATCACCTCATACCAGCAGCAGCACCCCTCCCCCTACATCAGCCCCTAGACACGCCCGTCCCCGCCCCGCCCCGCCCCGTACAAATGCGCGCACGCAAAAGCAAAGTGTTTCCCCGCCCCAAATGCACTGGTGGGCTCGGCGGGCTGGCGCAGTGATGACGCGTGCTCGTTCTATGGATGCGTCGGTCAACACCGTCAACACGCGGGGGAGGGGGTGGGGAGGGGGTGTAGATTACTGTTTGGAGAATGCTGTTTGGCTCGCGGGCCGGGGCGGTTACACCAACAGAAACAATGCAACAGTAGCAGGGCAGCAGGGTCGGCATCCCGCGGAGTCACCGCTCTGCACGTCCCTCACGATGTTAAAGGGACCCTTTCTCAAGGACACGCGACCTTAGCCATATAGTCCGGTTTATCGGGGCCGCAGGAGAGAGTTCTTAGGCAATCATCGTGAACTTATAAAGGCTTATAAAAAGGGAGACTACCGCAGTCAATTTTACCGCGGAAGGTCCTCCTGCCGCGACTATGATTCGAAGGATCATTCTCGTACCTCCGTCCTTGTCGCACTTCTGCGCGAGGGGGCCTCCACGCCTCATTTAGAGGAACACCGGATTGCCGAGATTGCCGGATTGCCAGCGGAAAGTTTAGGATTCTTTAGCATCGAACACCTGTAAATAGGCAAAATGCTCTACCTTGCTCCTGTATGAAGGCAAAAAGCATGACTGTGATGGTAGTTTCTTAAAGATTGCCGTCGGATTGCTGTCGGATTGCCGGCGTGAGGAACAGCGGATTGCCGGAGTGGAGGCCCCCTCGCTTCTGCGGCAGTGTCTAATGTCGCGGACATGGCCGTCCCTGTGAGAGCGATTCTCTGAACCAGTCGGCTGCCCGGGACGATGGGTCCTGATATATCCTGAGCGGAGGGGTCGCCTGCGCCGGTCACCACCTGTGTGTGTGTATGGCGGCAGGGTGAAGGCAGCGGCGGCGGCGGGGGCAAACGGCACAATGGTTTACCACAGGATGCGCCGGGGGGGGGGTTCTTATCACACACTCTGCAGTGGATGTAACCGGGGCCTCCGTCTGCAGGTGTGTGTGTGTGTGTGTGTGTGTGTGTGTGTATGTGCGCGCGCATCTCGCGGCCGGCAGCCCCATATAGCGCTCGGCCCAGCCACACACTTAAGAAGCTTAACGGCATCCACCCCTACGCGCCTTACCATGCATCATATACACGCATTCGCAGAAGTACGCCGACCCTTTCAGCCTGAGAGGCACAGCGGCCCGGCTTGGCCTGGCCCGGGCGCGCAGTATACACGGTAACCCCCTGAACTGGACGAGCGCCCTGCTCGCTTTTGATCAGGCCAGGGGCTCGGGCAGGGCCCGGCCACCAAATGCATGAAGCACCCCCCCCCTCGGAATAACCACAACCACTACCGCGCCGGTCTCGCTGAATATCAAACGTATGTATTCATATTTGCGTTATTGTGTGGCGTCTCGTAGTCTGACTAGTTTGGCTACGAATAAAGGAACAATAGGAGCGCCAGCTCTCCACGTGAAAGGAAAACACTTTAAAAACTTTTGCCGAGTGAATTAACTCTGGGCAAATTCATCCTTACACTCTAAACTTCTTACTAAGAAACCTCATTGTATTACAAAGGATTTTGTGCTGTCTTTTTTTTTAAGTAAAAAATCTTTGTGATACAAAGACAGACCTTTGTAATACAAAGAATTTTCTTTTGTAATACAAGGAAATTTCCTGTATCCTACGACAGCACAAAATTCTTTGTATTACAAGGGGTCCATACAAAGAAATTCTTTGTAAAAAGTTTAGAGTGTACGTCATTTGAGCACTATACTTATCAACTTGAAATTCACACTGAAAAAACGGCGTCCTGGTTTCCAAGCAATTTTGAAAAAAACAAGCAGCTCTTTGGGAGAAAATACACAGGCTTTCCGAGGCTGCTTGAAAACCAAGACGAAGTTTTTTCCGTGCAAATACGAGCAAGAAAGGGTTGTCGTAAATTTACAACATTTCACGTGAGTCGTCATTTACAAAATATATCGTAAATCTACAAAGATATTTTTTCCCAGTGGGATAAGAGAGGGAAGGGAGATGGAGAGCGAGTAAGGGATGCTGGCTGCTGCGGCCCGCCCTCCCTCCCCCTTCCCCCTTTCCCCGACCCTCGTGGCTTCTGTATATATCTTTCGGCCCAGACGCCCTGGCCGGCGGCCGCGCCCCCTCTAGCACACGAAGGACGCGCGCTTGCAGCAAAGGAGCGCTTTTGCTTCAGTACGGCACTGGGCTGTAGCAGCTCCTCGCACTCAGTCGCACACCGAGCTCGCCTCCGTCTAACCATCCGACCGACCGAAAAATTATATGACCAAATAATGATTTTCTATTCCCTGTGAGAGCGCGAGAAGGGAAGATGAATGTCGGTGAAGGGGCGGAGCGGCGCCGGGCGGGGCGAAGTGCGGAGAGCATTGGGGGCGGCACCCGCCCCGCGTCGACTCCACTCGGCTCCAGTTGCCAAATGAGATTATTACTCCTTTGATTTCATCCCGTTTGCGGGGCGGGCGGGGATGGACCGGACTAGGGTTCGAGGGCAAAGTAAATTTCGAGTAAATTTCGGTAAAAAACCAGTAATTTACAGTTTTTTACTTTTGCCCCAAAAGTAATTTACTCTGGATTGCAAAAGACACCAAAAGTACTTCGCCACGCATAATACCATAGTCGCACAGTGTCGTGTTCACTAATTGAGTTCCCCAACCATCTCACCTTGGCCGTACGGCTTCCCTAGAAAAACGCAACTGCCACCTTTGCGCATTGTTGATTTTAAAACGCATCCCAACGTTGTTCAAAGCCACGATTGTACCGGGAGTCCGGGCTAAAGACATGGCGATACGTTGGGTCCATACCCAACTCTGCCAAATGCCTCCATAAGTTTGCAAGAGGATGATTCTGACTACTCCCCATCAACACTTCATGTGGAAGACATGGTAAAGTATTGAAGAGTGTTCTTGTACCTTCAATGTGAAATCTTCCCTTCTCATTCACACTTTTCATTTCTCAGAGATTTGGCGATGACGCTTGTTGGTATTCACTGTGTTATACACTAGACGCAGGCGCAGGGGCTGCAGGCGCGGGGCGGGTTTGGGGAGTGGTGGGGGAGCTACATCGTTTATAAACTAGGAGTACGTGCGGCAGGCACGTAGTTGCTGAGCGAAGTGTAAATGGAAAAATGAGGGACGGTTTCAACCCAACCGCCGTTTTGGTAGGCAACCTGCAAGTCAGTCAGTCAATTACGGAGGAAAGGGGGGGGGGGATAGAGAGCAGAGAGGGGGGGGGGAAGGGACATGGGAGTAGGAGGCAGGAAACATCTTTGTAGGAGGAGGGGGGGCAAGCCACAATTACCCTTGCCGGTTCGGTGTGAAGTAGTAGGTGTCGAAAGACGCCAAATTTTTGGCATTCATGAAAAACACAGTAATTGGCGAAAAAACGCCAAAATTTGACATCGAACGATGCCATTTTTTGGCGTCTCGTGAACACCAGAAATTTGGCGTCTTTTGATGCTAACAGTTAACAGTACTGGTCCCCGAACTCACCGAAAGACATTCTAGGCGCAGCACCACTATAGCACAGGTATGATAAGCACCCCCTCGGAGAGTCCTCCTGAAGTCAGAAGTCCAATACCGTAAACGAGGGTAACTTTGGCCCACCGGGGTAACTTTGTCCACCCCGCCAAAAATTGTCTAAAATGCTATTTAGCATTTCAAACATATCTTAGGGGTTGGGGCTAACTTTAGCCTATCCCTCAAAATTTGTTTCAATTAGCATTTAGCATTTTTAACAAAGTTTTAGTGGGTGGACAAAGTTACCCCGGTGGGCCAAAGTTACCCCCGTTTACGGTACAACCCGATGGGATCGCCTCCAAAATGCGGTTGTCCTGTGCGGGGACATCCGGACACCCATCCAACCTAACCTAAACCACCTGTCCATGCAAATTATTATATGGGGGGGGGGAATATAAATAAAATAAAGTAATGAGCGCGAGGGAAATTTGGTGCTGGTGTTGCCCTACAGGAGATAGCGGATTTCTTTCTTTTTTTTTACTGCGCCGAGGCGGGTAGGCAACCTATTGCGCACTGCGCCGTAATTCGGGCAGAACTCCCCGCCCCCTCCCCGGACCGCTGCAGTCTTGGTGGAATCCCCTTCGCGACGCGCGCCGCTGTTCAAGCAACTGCATTTACTGGCCGGCCCCGGCCCTGCAGATAGGCGCTGTCGCGCTGGCCAGGTAGCGCCGCAATTCGGAGTGGTGCTCTCATACCCCTCTATTTTACCTTGCCTGACCCATCCGAGATCAGGGGCTAAGTATCATTTACATGTTTAGAAAGAAAGCACCTGCATCACATGCTGACAGTCCCCACCTCTCTCTCCTTCCCACTACCTCTCATTCCTTATCCTTCTGAATTAAGTTTGCCCTCAAACCAACTAACATCAATCCATAGTTGGCCAGCGATGGGTCACTTAAAATACGCTGCAAACCTAACAGTCGACTTAGAACACTGTTCCTAATATGTACTTCAAGGCACGCATTAGAAAGTGCATGCCTTGCCATGCAGTTGGAAACGTGTACTTACTATAGCACTATGCCATAGCAGCCATGTACTTCTAAGTGCATACCATGGCAGGCATGCAGTTCCTAATGCATACTTTGAAGTGCACATTAGGATCAGTGTACAAAGTTGACTGTTGGTTTTGCAGTGTATGATTTAAAAAGACATTGCAAGTAATGTTGTAACAGAGGCCAGTAACTTTAAAATACAAGCAAGACATTCACAAAGATACTCGGGACCTTTAAATGATGAGGCGTATTTATTTTGAAATGAATGTCAACTATTAAGGATAGAATCAAAACAATTGTGCCATTTCAATGGTTATATGGCTACATAGTAATAATAAGTATGCACTTCAGTGTTTTAGAAAGACTGTTTTAACGTTAACACTCCTGGCATAACTAATATATTACAAGTTCGGTCTCTCACCTAAATCCTATCAACAGTATCGCCCCTAATATTTGTAAGAGTCAAATCTTATTAAAATAACCATGTTTTCAAAACAATTTTTTTCTCTATCAATAACTTTGTGGAGTGACCTTTCTTCAATCTGAATTCATAGGCATAACGGATCAATGAGTAAGTTTTGGTAAACACATAATGTAGCTTGATCAGAAATCGTATCATTGGGAAATATGGAGTAGGTTAAGAACAAAATGATACAAAATTCACCAAAGTAATACCCAAACTCTTTTCTTGTTTCTTGTTAGGTTTAAACCACACTTTTATATATTATCTTTAGTAGAATGATGAGACACCAAATATTCAGTTTACGATTAACAAACTTATTATTCTTTTTTATTACAAATGCCTATTGTTGTATGTCAAAAATGGGCACACTTCCACTAATACAATTAAACATCCACACCGCACTAAAGAAATCGTTCAGCTGGGGTTAACTTGTGGTGACTCAATAACAAATCAATACGCTGGGGAATCAAGCAAGGATTCAAAATGGAATTAAACGAAATATAAGGAAATCATACTGCTGTTAGTAACTCACACTTGTCAGGCCATGGGATTACCTAATTTCAATACTCAGACCATACTCTAATGTTCACCGAACAGTTTCACAGCTTCAGTGTAAACAACATTGTCTATGTTATTTGGTTATGTCACTCACTCACCTAGGAAGAACACAACAAAGTTTCATCGATACTGGCTATCATTTCAGTAGTCCGTGACGTTCGTTTCACAAATCCAACGCAATAAAAAGTATTTTGAGGCACTACCCATCTCACTCCTTCCCAAGCCACAGACGTAAACAAACAACAAATCACTCGAACCCACACTTCTACACAATGACGACACTTGATACTTCGTGCAGCGACGTCCGCATCCTTAAAAGCGACTTCAGACTGCATATTACGTGAAAAGACTATTAATGATCATTTAATCATTTGTTTGAATGCTGTAAATAAAAACTGAGGTAGGATTCGGCTGGGCTGGGCGGCTGGCGGCGGATGTAGTTCCGCGCCCTGCCGCTAGATGGCGCCAGCCAAAGACGGCGGCTGCAGCCAACATACTAATATTGAAACTTCCAATTCAAATAATTCGTTCCAAAATTTCAAACTCAATCGATCAGAAAACCATGGTCAGATTAAGTTGCGCCGTAATTAGTAGATCACGGAAAACTATATCTTTTAACGAAACCTGTTGGGGTGTCAGAGGAGAAGAGGTGAGGATGCACAGACAGACAGACAGACAGACAGACAGACGGACTCACGACCGACTACATCCCTGGTCCCAATGCAGGGGATAGCTTCGCTTCGCTCAGCGATAAAATGTCGTTTAAAAGCAAACTCGTTATTTAAATCGATTAAAAAATGGGCACTTGTCATCTGAATCTTTTGAAATTAGTGTCGTTGAAGCTAAAACAAAGTTAGGCTAAAACTTGATTTTTAAATGAATGATGACAACACGAAGTCATGTCGACAGTAAAAGGGGGGGCATTCTCGTACTGAGACAGACATTAAAGGATAAAACGAAGCAAGATCTAAAGCTTAACGATCAAAATTTACTCACATTAAATTTGAAAGTTAGACAACCAGCCACGCTTGTTCTCCCTCCTCCCATGTCTCAACACCACCACACGGTAAAAACGCTATCTGATTTTTTGAGGAAAAAGGGTAAACTTTCAGGGCCTTGGATACTTTGAGGAAAACGCATTAAATTTTGAGGAAGTCTCCTCAAAATTTGTGGAGATTTCTTTATTTTTTGAGGAGCCTTCCTCAAAATCTGAGGCGTTTTCCTCAAAATATCCGAAGTCCTCAAAGTATTCGCTTTTTCCTGAAAAAATCAGACATTGTTTTTTCCGTGCGTCCACCCGACCACCGCGACAGAAGCGCGGCGTGTAGGTAGCACTCAAAACAAACTACAAGTTGGCGGAAAAGGGGGGGGGGGGCGCTGTCTAAAGGGAATGACTTAGACGACTTAGACACACAGAAAGGTAGTAGAGCCTTAAAATAGGTTGAACTTGGATGAGAGAACGCTGCGTTTTGACAGGTAACCATTTGTAAACATCTTCACAAATCGTTAACCCCTCGAATTTCTTGAAAATGTGCGTCTTAGAGTTTTTTTACTCAAAAAAACAGTAATTTACAGAAATTTACTCGGGTTTTTTACTCAAAACCAAAATTACCGGTAATTCTCGAACCCTAGACCGGACTGACTGAAGACGTGCCGCTCGCGTAAGGATATTGTACGGACCTCTATAAGTTTATCATGATTTGGAAGGAAGAGTAGGTTTAGGTTAGAGCGGGTAGAGAGAGAGAGAGAGAGAGAGAGAGAGAGAGAGAGAGAGAGAGAGGGGGAGGTTAGATGAAGGAAGAGAGAGGAGAAGGAAGAGGAAAGAGAAGGAAATGAAAAGAGAAGAGCAGAATTCCTCACCCCATTCCTGAGTTTTTTGTGTGGGCCACTTAGTTTGGGAAATCCTGCGGCATAAAACCTTTGAAGGCTACTAATTTTTAAAACGGTTTTCGTAAATAAAAAATTATTTTTACAGTATTCACATTTTTTTAAAATCAGTGACCAATTTATAAAAATGTTCATAATAACCTCCTTATTTATTAGTGATCTTAGAGCCTAATTGCAGACGTAGAAAAATACATAGAAAGAAACAAAATTAGCATAAAAGTCTGAGAACGCAGAGCTATACGCGGTCGCGGGTGCAAGCGAAAGAAACGCCCCGCGCTCCGTTTTCGCAGGGTAGGACTGTTTGCTTTATAAAGTGCACAATTTGGCCAACGCGCCAATGTGTCTCGCATTATCGGGAGCCCCCAGGCCAGCCCCAGGCCCCAGCAGCGCCCCCCCCCCCCCCCCGGCCCAGGGTGGCACGCACGCAGCACGCCGCCTTCCTGACCTCCATTCAAACAAAATCCTCCCCTACCCCGTTCGTCCTTCCTGTCCCAGCTGGAGGGGTTGTTTACCCCTCGGTGTCGCCGAGAACACGCGGAATGACGCAATAACGCAGTACTGCTCACATTGCACTACCCGCAAAAACCCCGGCGTCAAGGATTGATAAAGGGCGAACGGTAGAGTGGAAAAGCAAAAGAGAGAGAGAAACAGAGAGAGAGAGAGAGAGAGAGAGAGAGAGAGAGAGAGAGAGAGAGAGAGAGAGAGAGAGAGAGAGAGAGAGAGAGAGAGAGAGAGAGAAAGAGAGAGAAAGAGTACTGTTTAAATTTAAGGGCACTGGTAAAACTAAGGCGTAATAACTGTATGCTTGAATGAAGCATACTGTTACGCTTGAAGAAGTTACGCTTGAAATGAAGCGCACGGAAGAAATTCTCCCATACATTAAGATAGGACGAATAGGAGCGGATAAACCCGTTACGCTTGATTTCAAGCGTAATCTCAGCACGCTTGAAAACGGGGCCTAAGGCTGCACTGTAAACTGGTTGGCGTCGAAAGACGCCAAATTTCTGGCGTTCATGAAAAACGCCAAATACTGGCGTCGTTCGACGCCAAACATTGGCGTTTTTCGGCTCTAGACGCCAAAATTTGGCGTCGAACGACGCCAGTATTTGGCGTTTTTCATGAACGCCAGAAATTTGGCGTCTTTCGACACCAACCAGTTTACAGTGTGCGCCTTAGTTTTAACAGTGGGGTTAATAGGGGCATTTCGAATCAGTTTTCGGCCAGGAGGGTGAGTTCCCTGAGAGAGATATAGAGAGAGAGGGGGGGGAAGGGGATGAGAGCAGTGAGCGACCGCAAGAGGAAGAGGGTGCACGGCGCTTAGAGAGCTAAGTCAATAGATGGTAGCGCGAGATGCTAATGATCTGGAGCATAGCGGCAGCCTGCCCCCCCCCCCCCCCTCCTCCCCTATAGGCACCCCGCGCCTCACTGGCTAGGTTGGAGCGGGAAAAAAATAAAAGCGGGACCGCGCTCAGTGTACGGCGAGGCGAGACAAAGGAGCACGTGACTATAGTGCTGACCGAGGCCCCTGCCGAGGCCTCCTCCTGCCCCGGCCAACGCCGCCTCCCTCCACACCCGAGCCTGCCGACGGATTCCGGAGATCGCTCTCGTGCCTCCGTCCTTGTCGCACCAATGTCGGCGCCCTATGTTCGGGATGGCAGCGCCCCTATCAGGGCGACAAGGACGGAGGCGCGAGAGCGATCTTCGGAATCAGACGCCTGCCGCTGAACAGAACGTCGTGTGTCGTGATTTAGGAGGGGGGCCGCAACAGATCGCCGTCAGCAGGGCGGGCTGGGCGCAGCGTCGACAGACTCAAGAAGAACAGGCTGGCTGCACTCCTCGCGCAAGAAAAGAATATTCACTTTTGAAATCAAAGAGAATATGTCTTTGTGTGCTTTGTGAAAGGGGCAGATTTTGCCTTCTAGAGTTCAAAAAGAAAGCAGCATTTGACTTTTCATGACACATGTTACTAAACATTTAAAAACTTTCGCTGCTCAATTTTAATGGAGAATTGTCGTAGTAAATTACTACACAATAAAAAAAAATTGAATTAATTATTAAAATTATTATTAAAATGAAGAAGTATTTTCTTTTACTGCGTGCTGTACCCGCTGTTTCCTTTCACTGTTGGAGAATACCACGGTAAATGCCTATGGTACGCGCCGTTAATTTGTTGCCTGGTCCCGGTGGACCGTAATTTTTGACTAAAATTTGAATCTATACGGTACACACCGTACCGTAGCCTGCAAATATGTTAGGGAAATTCATTGAAGCGAACTAGCAAATTCCATCCATAATGGTACATGGCGAAAAAAAAAAACGCTCAGCTAAAATTAGATGTGAAAACTTAAGACAGCAGAAAAAAATAAATAGCAGAGTAGCTAGAAAATAAGCAGCACGCACTGTTATTTAATTACTGTGACGTCACATTCTTTTTCATGTGAAAACTGTCACGTTCCTTTTAATATTAATGTCACATTCTTTTGAATGTGACAATAAAATTTAGCCCGCATATTTTGGGCGATTCACATTGAAAAGAATGTGACACTACATTTTAAACCATGTGACACTTTTCACATGAAAAAGAACGTGACGTCACAGGAATTGAATAACAGTGCGGTAGCTTAAAATAGCTGTGCGCCTACACAGCTAAAAATTAGCACACCACCTTGATTTTGCTCAGACGCGAATATTCTTTTTCGTGTAAGGGTTCGTTACGGTCTGACCGTTACACGGTACGGACCGTGTGTAGGCAGACCATAACTCCCTGCTGCGGTATTTTTAACTGAGTTTAATCTGCCCTTTCCCGTCGCTCGGCTCCAGCAGGATGTCACGCGCTGCCACCACACGCTCGCTGTACGACGCCCCTTCCGCAAACAGCACTACAAGGGCGCGTTTATGAAGGAGCACATGGAGGCTGGCGGGCCGGATGCGGGGCAGGAGAGGGAAAGGGGCTTGCACGACACAGCAGCAGGCATAGGACGGACCCGCCGTCAGGACCGAGGGTTTCCTCAACTAGGTTTATTGAGCGCGTACACCGGCAGCCCGGAAAACTGGAAAGTCCAGGAAGGGTAAAGAAAACCGAAGAAGAACAATAAAATCTTAGGCCACAAATAGTAAAGGGAAAACGATAGGGAAGACCGAAAAAACTTGAGGGATTACCAAGGATTTTTAAGGGAGCCTAAAAAATATAAGGGATTTAAGACCAATGAAGATAAGGGAAAACCACAGAAAACGGTAGGAAACCTTCAGAAGATCCTAGAAAACCAGATATTGTGAAAACCAAGAAAAAGACCAGGACAACCAAAAGGAAAACCTAGGGAAACCAGGAAGCCCACAGCATGTGTACACCGGAGACCTTAATTGCGGACCCCTCGGCTAGGACATGCCGCCGAGTACACGGTAAAAATAGTTTCTTGTACTTCAAGATCTGTCTTGGATGCACTGGTAAAACAAATGTGCAATAGTGCACACTTAAAGTGTGCTTCCTGGCACTTTGCGCATTTCATGGTGTTTAAACATATTGCACACTACGTGGTGTGCAAAGTTTAGACGTTTGGCAAGTGTGCAAAGTTTGCACACTTGGTTGTGGAAAATTCTTAATCATAGGATAGCAAAAGGTATACCAAGTGTCGAAATGTTGCACACTACGTGGTGTGCAAACTTTAGACGTTTGACAAGTGTGCAAAGTTTGCACACTTCGTGATGTTTAGTTTTGCTCGACACCAGGAAGTGTGCAAAGTTTGCACATTTGAAAAGCACGCCAATTGGTGTGCAATATTCTACATTTGTTTTACCAGTGTGTCCATTGGTATTCTCCATAAGATCCAAGAAAGATCTTGAAACACAAGAAACTATTTTTACCGTTTAGAGATGTGGGCGCCGCTACTCAACTGCTCAATGTGGTTTGGTTACATTTACACATGTGCCATTTCCCGATTATTCTCAAGACACAATTCAGGTTGAGGCCACGTACACACAAAATTCTCAAATATGCTCAATAAATGACAAAAATTGCTGTTATTCGAAGTCTGTTTCTCAGCCACGCCAGCGAGCAGCCTGACTTGACCGGGAGGGCAGCAAGGGTGACCCATGGCACGCAGGTGGCTTCGATTGCTCCACAAAAAAAAAATCCTCTAAGGCGATATGGAGATAGGTAGGAGCAGCACCCAGGATGGAAAAATTTATAGTGAAGGTGGTGGCCGGTGGCGGGGGAGGGAGAGTCCTCTCCAGCTCCAGCGACTCGAGCTCGCCACACTCCTGGAGCTGGAGGCGGCAGATGGCGGGCCCGCAGGGGGCTTTTAAAAACCAACCAAACTCTCGCGACAAGGCGCGCATAGGCCGCCCGCCTGGGCTCACGCGCGTGTGCGGAGATAGGGCGAAGTTTCGCGAGCATCGCCTTCTCCTAAACACAGTTTATCGACGGTGAGCCGTGAGCCGTGCATGGCAGGTTGTGGCGAGCAGGAGCTAACGGCATGCTGGCATCCTGCCATTCCCCCCCCCCCTCTCTCCGAAGCAGATATCGGTTTAAGAAGGTCGACTGGGAGGCAGGTACAAAATGCGAGTGGGTCGAGGAGTTAACCACTTACGGTTGGAGATTACAGGAGAACATCTGAGATTTTAAGGGCAGAATTCAACTTTATTCGTCAACATAGGTGTAAGCTGTTAAGAACTGAAATTATTGAACTAAACTTGATACAAGAACACTCTAAACTTCTTACTAAGAAACCTCATTGTATTACAAAGGATTTTGTGCTGTCGTATTTTACAAAGAAAAAAATCTTTGTAATACAAAGACAGACCTGTGTAATACAAAGAATTTTCTTTTGTAATACAAGGAAATTTCCTGAATCCTACGACAGCACGAAATTCTTTGTATTACAAGGGGCGAGGGGTCGTCAACTGTCTTTAGCCGTGTACGGAGGAATATTGGTATTATCAGTAATATCAGAGTAATATTAGGGTGATATTGTAATATTGAAGGTAATATGGGTAATATTGTGGTAATATTGATGTAATATTAGCAAAAATACACTGGTAAAACAAATGTGCAATAGTACACACTTAAAGTGTGCTTCCTGGCACTTTGCGCATTTCATGGTGTTTAAACATATTGCACACTACGTGGTGTGCAAAGTTTATACGTTTGGCAAGTGTGCAAAGTTTGCACACTTGGTTGTGAAAAATTCTCAATCATAGTATAGCAAAAGGTATACCAAGTGTCGAAATGTTGCACACTACGTGGTGTGCAAAGTTTTGACGTTTGACAAGTGTGCAAAGTTTGCACGTTTGAAAAGCACGCCAATTGGTGTGCAATATTCTTCATTTGTTTTACCAGTGTATGGGTCATATTGATGTAATATGATGGTAATATCGGTAATATTGAAGTAATATAGGGGTAATATCAGTTTCGTGTACGGAGGAATATCAGAGTTGACGACCCCTTGACAAGGGGTCTATACAAAGAAATTCTTTGTAAAAAGTTTAGAGTGAAAAGGCTACATTTTTTGAATATTTTGTTTGGAAACTGTCACTGAGTACAGCTCTGTTCAGCCTCCTTTTGCCTGGTGAGCTAATAGAAAAATAAAATAAAAATAGCAACAGGAAGTGCCTGCCTGCTAAAGTCGGAAGAGTCATTAGGCCTACGGAAATGGTGCCCAGTGAGCTGTGACGGGCCTCGCTCTTCCACTCTCCCGCCCCAGTGGCGCGGCCCCGCGGAGAAAACTAAGAGCCTAAGTTTGCAGAAACGTCGGGGGCGGGGCGGTGAGGGGTAAGTATTTCGTGGTTAGTCGTGAATGCAGCCGCTTTCGGCTCTCGAGCTAAACACCCCCGGGACCGCTCCGCCCCGCGACTCGCGCGGCTGGCCGGGCCGCGGCCGGGCCGGCGAGAAGGTGGCAAACTCATCCCCCTCCTCTTCTCCACCTTCGCCACTTGTCAAGCAAACCGCTTAAATTTTATCTGCGACACCCGAGGCGGGTCGCGGAGTTTGCTAATAGGAGAGCGTGCGAGCGAGAGCGGGGCAGGGGAAGAGTGAGGGGAGAGAGGGAGAGGGAGGAGAGAGACAGGGGAGATTGTGTGTGTGTGTGTGAGAGAGAGAGAGAGAGAGAGAGAGAGAGAGAGAGAGAGAGAGAGAGAGAGAGAGAGAGAGAGAGCGAGAGAGAGCGAGGCAGGGTTAGATAGAGAGGCAGGAGGCAGGGGCCAGAGATGTGCGGGGACCCGGAGGGGGGGGGGAGGGGGATTACTGCGGGAGGCGTGCGGCAGGCCGCCGAGCAGCGCGGGCGGCACGGGACAGACACAGCCAGGCAAAGTGGCGGCTAGGTCCGGGTCAGCCTCGGGACCAGGCGGGGAGAAAGGATTGAGAGAGGAGCAGCGACCTGACCTGCCCCTGCGCTCGCGTCGCCCTGCGGACCTGCTGCACCCAGAAAACCGTTTAGTCCAGGGAACCAAATACAAATCCGACGAAATTTTAGTTCCCTGTACTAAATTTAGTCAAAAGATTTAGTCAAGCTAATTTGATTTTGATTGATACGACCATATTTAGTTAAAAATGGGAGTATTAAATTTTAGTCGGTTTCAGGAACTAAATTTTGTTTCTTGCGACCCTGTATTGGTTTTATCAACTAAGTGGTTCTCTGGGTGTGCGATCGGTGGACGTCGTGTTCCAGCGGCTCCGGCCCGCTCCGGCCCGCGCCGGCCCGCGCCGGCCCGCGCCGGCCCGCGCCGGCCCGCGCCGCCCCGCGCCGCCCCGCGCCGCCCCGCGCCGCCCCGCGCCGCCCCGCGCCGCCCCGCGCCGCCCCGCGCCGCCCCGCCCCGCCCAGCGCCGCCCCGCGTGGTGGCCCCCGCGGGGGCAACGCCTCGCCGCCTGTGCGCGGGGACGCGACACGGCACGGGCGGCGGGGGGGATCGACGCCCGAGTAAAGTTACATGAGAAAGCAAAATATGAGGAAGAAGAAGAAGAAGAAGAAGAAGAAGAAGAAGAAGAAGAAGAAGAAGAAGAAGAAGAAGAAGAAGAAGAAGAAGAAGAAGAAGAAGAAGAAGAAGAAGAAGCGCTGGTCGTTAGTATATTCATGAGGTGGGGTGTGCCCTGGGCGGGGCGGGGCTGTCCTGTTTACGTGGGCTCCGGTGCCGGCCTGTCACGTTGCCCTTCCTATTCGTTCCTTTTCGACTAAGCGCAGGTCAGGTCTCATAACGCTACGGGTAATTTATCCGCTTTTTTCACACAAAAAAAATCGAATTTGCGGTTTATAGCATGAGTTTTTGCAATGCCCGCATGTTGTTGACATCGTGGGTGGGTGCCTTGATGAGGCGAAGGCTTATTGGACACTGGACACTCCGCGGATCCCTGCGTGAGATATATGAAATCAATCTCGTAATCAAACGACGACTACCATTTCCTGTTTCCAGGATGACGACCCCAAGCGGAAAAGTCATTCGTGTCTAATCCACGCGCACCGACCGAACCATGTTATTTACTCGAATAATTGGCCAGTTAAAATTACCTTCCCATTACTGAGTAAACCGTGCGAGCGTTTTGCACCACTCCGAGAGAGAGCGCGGGCGCGAACAGGGAGTGGTGGCGACGCGTAGCGGGCGGGCGCAACCGGCATGGCCCGCCCGTCGAAAGTGAGCGAGAACGACACATCAAACGGGTAATCTCGTCTCCGACGAACGAGCGAGCAAATAATTGTCCAATTTAAAATCGCCGCTGGGCCGGGCCGGGCCGTGCCGTGCCAAGCCGGGACTCGCACGTCACACGCGTCGCTTTGTTGCTCAATTAATTTTCGGTTTTAGCGAATGACTGGCAGCAGGGGAGGGAATCTGACGGCGAGCCGGATCAGGTGGTGAGGCCCTGACCGTTCCAGTAGGACGGCTTTCCAGCGTTGCACGGTAAAAACAATTTCCGAATTTTTAAAGGAGAAGCGGAGAACTTTGAGGCACTGCATGACTTTGAGGAAAACTCCTCAGATTTTGAGGAAGTTTCCTTAAAAAAAGGGGGAACTTTCCTTTATTTTTGAGAGGACTTTCTCAAAATATGCGGAGTCACAGGGTGCCTCAAAGTTCTCCATTTTCCCTCTGAAAATAAGACATTGTTTTTACCGTGTGGGGCGGTCGGAGCAGACCGGACCGGACCAGCTGATCGTCCTGCTCTGCGCCGCTCTGCGCCCGCACCGAAGGGGGCGACCACTCTCCCCTTTAATGTGTACACATTATTCCCGGAATGGTCGATCACCAATGATTCCCATCCATATCTTTTCATTTCTAACTGTTTCTCGCGACATAAAACGCTAATTTCGGTTAATTATATAACTGATTCCATGTGTTTCCTGCTTTGTTGTAGTGGTTGTCATTGATTTCCCTTAATTCTTATGATGATGATTCCCAGGCTTTTGTCAACATGATTCCCAAAATTGTCGCCCCCTCGGCCCGCACTGTCACGTCACTGCCCCGCGGTAATTCCTGCTGAAACTCAATATAGGGTTGCCAGGCCTGCAGGAGCCGGCGTGGCGCCCTTCAGGCGATGGGGTGAGCAAACTCGAAACACTTTGGCGTACTCAAAGAAGAAACACTCCGGCGGCCCTGCCCCGGTACAGCGGTCACGCTGCCGGCGAGCAGCGGATAACGACGCGGCGATGATTCGAGCGGCGATTATCTCGTGACGCAGCGCAGCGCAGCGCGGCCGAGGAGGGCGGCAGACGGCAGGGCGGCCCCGGCCCGGCAGGGCCCCCGGGGCCGCTCTAATGCTCTTCTATAGGCCATTTGTCAAACGGCGCGAAATTACAAGCAGAGCCCAAGAAAAAGGAATGCAACAGGAGGGCTATAGGGGTCCCCGTTTATACAAACGGAGAGTGAATTATGTCCTCGCGGGCGTCGTCGCAGCCTTGTCCATGCAGGGCCTGCGTGCCAAAATATTTAGCCGGCAGACGAGTTTACGATCTGCAGATATCGAGCGAGGCGAGGCGGGGGCGTCTATTGTCGTTGGGCGGATGAGGAAAAGGGGGGGGGGGGGGGAGGCGGGCAGAACGGGCTGGGCCAGGGGAAAACAATTCTGAATTTTGGTGTGCACATTTTGTGAATTTTCATGAATTTTTTTATAATTTTCTGAATTTTCACTTGAATTTTACCAAATTGTTTGTAAATGTTCCTGAATGTTTTTGATTTTTTCCTTAATTTTCCTTATTTATTTATTTATTTTTTTAAAATTATTTTTTCTAAATTTTTCAGAATTTTCCTGAATTGCGAGGTGTACAAAAATTTCAGAGTTGTTTCCCCCCTCGAGGCTGCGGGGCAGGTTGGGGCCCGCTGGAGCAGGCAGGAGCAGGCTGGGAGGCAGCAAGGACTCTAGCTTTCTCCTATCGGTCCCGCGGGGGTAGCGCTGCGCGCGCGCCTCGCATCCCCTTCAAATTCGAAGAAAAGCGGACTGATGATGAATGCGCTGCGCAGCCTCCTCGGGTGACGCGTCTCGTCTCGTCTCTTCTCGAGGAGCCGAGCTCAGCGGCGCTCAGCCGCCTCGCCGGCGCACACCTCACTCGCGCGACGTCAGGGCCCAGGGGCGCAGAGCGGGAGGAGGGGCGCGGCGCCTTCATCCACCGGGCCCGAGGGGGCAACAACTCTGAAAATTTTCTACACCTCGTCAATCTGAACAATCCAGGAAAATTCTCAAAAATTGAGGTAAAATTTAAGCAAAACTTCACAAATATTTACGAAAATTCACAAAATTTGAGCACAGCAATTCAGTGTTGTTTCCCCCTCGAGCGGGCCGCGGCTGCACCACCCGGCCCACAGCAGTGCGGAGGAGAAAGTTAAGAGGAATGCAAATAGGGCCATACAAATGACGTGAGTTTTTTCTCAGGCGGTAGCTTAAAATCTTGTTGGTCTAAAATTGCCTCGAATTTCCCAAATTCACTTCATCGATTATTTTCGTTTTTGCGTGTCTTTTACAAATATATTAGATTTTGGACGTCCCGCACGGCCGCAGCTATAGTTGTATGTCGCGAGGCGCGACGTAGCAGCGGTTGCGCGGGCTGTTTTGTGAGGGCCGCCCCGCCCCGCCCCGCCCCGCCCCGCCCCGCCCCGCCCCGCCCCGCCCCGCCCCGCCCCGCCCCGCCCCGCCCGGCGCCGCCCCTCCCCGCCCAGGGCTCCGCACCAGCGCGCCCCGATCTGGCAGGGGCCCAGGACGTGAGGGGGAGAGGCGGCGCGGCGGCGTGTCGCGAAGCCGAAGACCCACGCCACCCCGCCCCGCCCGCCTCGGCCAAGTTGGGGACAAGTCGCGGCCGCGCGGGGCTGCTGTTATATACCTGACGAACTTGAGCGCAGCGCAGGAGCAGGGCCGGCCGGCCGCGCCGGCCGCTCGTCGAACAGCTGGGGAAAGGGGGGGGGGTGGGCAGCAAGGACACTAACAGTACCACAGCCGCAAAGCCTTAGGCCCGAGGAGTCCTTCAATGTAAATTCAAAGGTACCCCAATTTTTCAGATTTTTCTAGTTTTACGTGGCTTTTTCTTGATTCTTACCGAGTTTTTCTTTATTGTTTTCCTGATTTTTCCTAGATTTTTCCAGTTTTTTTTCCTTTTTTAATTTTTTTTAACTGATTTTGTACTAGGGTGTACACTGATTTTATTATTATTATTATTATTATTTTTAAAAATGAAGGACCCCTCGCTTAGGTCCCATACCCCCGCAGCTTGACTCGCGGGGCCGCGTACCGTACCGCACCGTACCTTATCGCACCCCAAGACTGTATTTCTCTATGCAATTGGAAAAGTGCCCGCGTCTAGCAGCGTTCCCGCACCTGGGGCCCGCCTGCCCCCCCCCCCCCCCTCTCTGTCCTTGTCGCACCTATGGGGCGAATACATAAGGAGCAAAAGAGAGGACACTATGACTGCCTTCCCGAATCAGACGGCAGGTTAGGTGCGCGGTCGGTCGGCCGCCCTGCACTGACCTGCCGCGGGCAGCACTGCAGAGCCCCAGCCCCGCGCGGTGCAATCAGCGCGCAGGGCAGCGCAGGGTGGCCGCAAAGACGCCGTCGTTACCTCCCGCCTGCTCCGCTGCTCCGCCCCTAATCCCGATCCTGATTGCGGCCGGCCCGCAGCGAGGGGGCTCCTGGCGGCTCCTGCCTCCTGCCGCGCCGGTGGGGAAAAGAAAAGGAGTATAGCAGCAGGGAAACTGGAAAGGGAAAGAAGATCAGCAGCCCACCCAAAGGGGGCTGCTGGCTGCTGCTGATTTCTTAAGTCAATTTTTTACCCCTTAGTTGGATTTCCGACCCGTTGATCTATAGAGGCCCTGAGAGAGAGAGAGAGAGAGAGAGAGAGAGAGAGAGAGAGAGAGAGAGAGAGAGAGAGAGAGAGAGAGAGAGAGAGAGAGGAGAGAGAGAGAGAGTGTGTGTGTGAGAGAGAGAGAGAGAGAGAGAGAGAGAGAGAGAGAGAGAGAGGAGAGAGAGAGAGTGTGAGAGAGAGAGAGAGAGAGAGAGAGAGAGAGAGAGAGAGAGAGAGAGAGAGAGAGAGAGAGAGAGAGAGAGAGCGGAGAGATCAGGCAAGGAGTTTTGCATTCGTTGTACGGGCAGATGTAGGGCGGGGGCGGGCGTCAAGGTGGAAACACCTCTGGAAGTTTTGCACACTTCGTACTTCAGGAAAATTCAGAAAACTTAATTTTTTTCAAATAGAAAAACATCACAAAAGTTCAGGAAAATTCGAGCAAAAATCCAAGCAGATGTTCAATTAAAATTTAAAAAAAAAAAACAACGAAAATTTACAAAATTTGTACACAAAAATTCAGAGTTGTTTCTTTCTCGGCGGGCGCGATGGTCCAGGGCCAGAGAGGTGCGCGATACTAATGCGCCTGCTGCCAGCCCTGCCATCCCCGCCCGGCGCTGCCCCAGAGGTCCCCGTCGTTAGCCCGTCCATCCGTCGCCGTCCTCGCTGACGCTGATCCCCCCCGTGCCCCTCCTCATCGACAGCGGACAGGGACAGCAGGCCCGACCCAACACCCCTCAGAGAACACCGTCTGCTACATTGTCGCCATCATTCACGGTTTCTGCTCGGCCTGTTCACTCTCGGAAGGATCAGCGGAATCCCTTTGCTGGGCAGCGGCCGCACGGCACGGCTCTGCGCCGTTACCCGCCCCCCCCCCTACCTCCCCCTCCCCCTCCCCTCTCCTGATACTGATGTGCCTCCCTCCCCGCACGGGGTAGTAGGGGCTGGGCAGGGGCAGGACCAGTGCGTCCAGCTCCGCAGCGCCATTATTCGATTTATTGCCTTCGCAGCTTAAGGGGCGCCGGTGGCCGATTGGCGCGGCGAGAGTAAGGGGGTATTCTCTTCCCAGCGCACCTCTTAGAGGTATTCAAAGGCAATACCCACAACGTAATGCCAAAATGCAACAGCGTGAGCTTGAACACTGATAATTTTGGGTAAATATCACAGTCATACGTGTGGGGAAAAAATACGGTTTCACGAAATCCTGGTAGACAACGGAGTTTCTATAACTATGGTAAAATTACCCAGTCCAAAAATCCCATGGACACCATGGAATTCCATGATCTCTTTTCCATGGAGAGAGGTCTGTTTTCCATGTAAGATGCATCATATTCCATGTGGTGTCTGTTTCCATGGGCGTTTTACCATGGAAAAGTGTTTTCCTTGGAACAAGATTCCATGGAATATCGCTTTCCATGTGAGGACTCCAAGGAAAATTTCTTACCATGGGTAAAGGCTCCATGGAAAAATGATTGCCATGCGAGAGGACTTCATGGAACGGTTGTCTTTCCATGGGGTGACCTATCCCATTGGGCACTTGCCTATCTTTACCATGGAAACAATTTCCCATGAAAATTAAAAGGGCTGTAAAATCTATAATTATTGGAATTTCGATCTGAAATTTGGTATGTAGCATCTACGATGAATTTTAGTAGGGCCATTTAAATTTCATTCAAATCTGAGAACTTTTTTCTGGCAACTCGAAAACGGCTTGAGCTAGGCAAAAACGGCCACCAGATTTGGCTCCGCCTCGTTTCCGACACCCTATATCCGTGTTTCATTTATTTCGATCAGTCTTCTCTTTGTCGTTTTGTGGACTTAAACATTTTGTTATTACTCCATGGAGTTAGTGCTCTATTCCATAGAGACGGTCAGCTGCCAAGGAACCTTATTTCCATGGAAAGTACCTCACATGGAAGTGGGCAAAAACTACATGGAAAGTTATCCTCCATGGGGAAATGTCTCCCATGACAGTCCTTGATGTCCCATGGCTCATGGGAACGGTCATGGGATTTCTGGACTGGGTATTGTGAGTGTATAACAAGACTGCACGAAAAAGCAGTAGTTTTGTTTAGTTTACGATATTCGTGATTAGTGGCTGGACGACTCTTAATTCGAATTGGTAAAGCGAGTTTCAACACTGTTAAAAGCTTACAGTGGATTTCACCGTAAGCTACGGTGAACCGCTGCAGCACTGTAGCTTACGGTGATATTCACTGTAGCTTACAGTGATATTTACCGTAGCTTACGGTGAATGTCACCGTAGCTTACGGTGAATGTCACCGTAGCTTACGGTGAATGTCACCGTAGCTTACGGTGAATGTCACCGTAGCTTACGGTGAATGTCACCGTAGCTTACGGTGAATGTCACCGTAGCTTACGGTGAATGTCACCGTAGCTTACGGTGAATGTCACCGTAGCTTACGGTGCTGCAGGGGTTCACCGTTGCTTACGGTGAGATTCACCGTAAGCTTTTAACAGTGAAGTAATGAATTCTCTCCGACAGATAGGCCGGCAACTGAACGAAAGGCGGAAGAGAGAAAAGAGGCTCTCCTTCTGACGGAAGAAAATGGGCGACGAGGTCACGACCTGAGGGTAACGACAACAATACCGTCCCCACCAGCGAGCGCACTCGGAGGGCGGACCGGGGCCCAACTAATACCGCTGGTACGCCCAGGACCCCTCGGGTAGGCGCCCCGCGGCCGCGACGGGGTGCGCTCTGTCGGGATAACGCGGAGTTAAGGCGTTGTTTATACTCAACACATCAACTTCATACTAGCGCACCTAGCGACTTTAACTATTTATTTTAGCTGAACGAAATGTTAGGCAGCCGAAATTAATGTGATAATGGCAGTTTCAGACCTACGGAAATCGTTTTGCAAAGTTTCGTGGAGTTTCAATTCGTAGGAACAAAAGTGATTGGGTTTTTCTTTATTAATTTGATTTTTTGATTTGATATTTCTAGGGAAATTTCTGTCATTTTTGATAAATTTAAATATTTTACCACCATTTCTAAACTTTTTCAATTTTATTTCGTTTTTATGTTCATTTTTTATCGATTTTTCGGATTTTTCTATATTTTTTCTTGATTTTTTTTTCAATTTTTTTTTAAATTCTTTTTCAAGTGATTTTTTTTTTTTTTTTTTTTTTTTTTTTTTTGGACCGTACAATGATCGACCCAACGGCCAACGGGACCGGGTGTGGCCCAGAGGCCGGCAGGGCCGACCGACATTCCTCAGCGATTCTTTAAAGGCGCCCCATCACCGGCCCGGCACCTCCCGGCTCCCGTCAAGAGTGTGCTGCTGGCTGGAGCCGGGCTGGAGCCCCCTCGAGGCCCGTACCGGCCGGGTGGGCGCGGCGCGGCGCTGGCGGCGCGGACCCCAAGGGGGGAGAGGGTCACGTGATATTCACGAGAAAAAAAAAAGATTGTCTGCCGGAGCTAAGAGGTGATAGTTGCGTTTCGACACCAGTCATTAAATTCTCTGCGGCAACGCATAGTTTGTTGCCACAGCGAAATTTGGGTTGGCTGTATCAGAAGAATGAACTTATCTCTTAGCTTTGAGGACTAGTTTTTCTTTTCTTTTTTTTTTTGGCCGGTTTCCCTGAGTCATGCTAATAGACTTACACGGTAAAAACAATGTCTGTTTTTTTGAGGAAAAAGGTAAAACTTTGAGGACCTTGGATACTTTGAGGAAAACTCCTTAGATTTTGAGGAAGTCTCCACAAAATTTGTGGAGATTTCCCTTATTTTTTTTAAGGAGCCTTCCTCAAAATATGAGGGGTTTCCCTTAAATTACGGAAGTTCCTCAAAGTTTTCCCCTTTTCCTCAAAAAATCAGACATTGTTTTTACCATGTACTGGGATTTAGACGCAGCGCAATACCATAAGAGACAAGTCCTTGCTGTAACACAGTACCCCCGCGTGCTGCCACGACTTCCTTATATGCTTTTCCTGTTGCGATCGTGCGTACCCTGCTGGCAGATTCACCTGCTCCTCAGGCCTTTTGCCTTCCCTGTCGCGAGTCTAGGACGGGAGCATCAGCGACGATGCATAGGCATCGTGAATATTTAACGTGGCGCGCAGCGCATCCTTTTGATGCTTGGAGCAAAGCGGCGGCGTGCATCTCAGAATCTCGCATGACGGGTTCCTCCTCTCTTGCTTAAATAATGCGAATTCGCATCTCACCACCTACGCGACCCCACTGTTCTGTTGCTGCTGCCGTTTGAAATTAACTCGCCCCAAGCTCTCTCCTTTCTCTCTCTCTCTCTCCCTCCTCCCTTCCCTTCCTCTCTGCGACATCTTAAAAGTTGTGCGAGTTTGCGCAGCTCCCCGGGTGTTGTTTCGTAATAACGATTGTGCCCGGGAGACTTCTCGTCGCGTCGTTGTGCGCCAGCGTGCGCCAGGGCGGCAGAGGTGCGTCTTTCAACGCCGCAGGAGCGGCGCGGCGCTGCCCACTGATTCCAAAGAGCGCTCTCCTCGCTCTGTCTCGCACCTGTGCGGCGGCGAAGCCCATCACTGGCAGATCCACAACAAGTTTTTTATTTCTTATTACAAATTCTCTATAATTGGTAGTAGGAAAAATAAAAGTTCCCCACTGCAAACACTGGAATCTAATTTCTCACTCAAAATGGGAGAGGACACTTTTCCATACTAAATTAGAGTGAGAATTTTTAACCTCACTCTTTTCGAGCGAGAAATTTTTGAGCCTCTCTCTATTTGAGTGAGGATTTTTTAACCTCACTTAATTTGAGCACGAGTTCTCACTTTATTTGGGCGAGGTCTCAAAATTCTTTCTCAAAAAGGGCGAGGAAAAAAATTCTTACTCTCCAGAGAGTAATAAAATTGCCCTCAAATTCTCACTCGTATGGGGCGAGAAATTATGACTCGTAGATTTTCAGTGTTGAGTGCGAGAGAGACAGGGCGAGGAGAGCGCTCTTCGGAATCAGGCTGCTGGGCAATGGGGCGCAGCGTGGGTGGAAGGGGGAGGGGACACATGGTGGTGGAGCGGAGACAAGCCGACCGCTGCTTGTCCTTTCTCGGAAGGTAAAATGAGAGAAATCGACTTTGGCTGGTGCAGCTCGCTGCCACCGCCAGTGAGAAATAACATTTCGACGTGGGATATAAGACAGCCCGAGCCGAGTGGCAGCAGCAGCGGTGGTGTCGTTGTGGCGTGAGGGAGGGGGGTGGGGGGGAGGAGGGGGGTGGGGGGAGGAGGGGGGGGAGGAGGGCGCCTGTGGCGGCGGAGGGGCGCAAGTTAGTGAGGAGAGGAAGGGAGACGGGCGACGCGCGGCGCGACCGTGAGAGGGAGATATATGACCGCGCGGGCCGCGCGAGCGCTGCCGAATACCGGATGCCCTTTCTAATGGAAGCCAACGTGACGGAAAATTGCGGGCCTAGGCGGGCGCCACGCGGGCGCTGCTCGGCGCGCGTTGTTAACGTCAGTCCCACTCACGCGCGGCACCGCTCAGGGGCGGGGCGGGGCGGGGCGGGGTGGGGCGGGGCGGGGCGGGGCGCAGGTGAGGCGCCGGGTGAGCCGGAGCGCCACCAAGACACACACGCTTAGGAATAACAGCTGGCACGTCCATAGGGTCACTGCCGCGGCACGACGAAGCAAGGCAAGCTCGCCCTCGCCTATCATGCAGGGAGCCACACCTCTGAATTAGTGTTGCATATCAACATTTTGTTAACCATCGTACATTCGTCTGAAGTTTCACAATCTTTGCTGCTTTTTAAAATTTGATTTACATGTTATTTTTATTTTTCACAGTCACAATCAATTTTTAAAAGCTTCTTGCATCCCCATGGGAAAAGCTACTCAGATTTTACGTTGAATCTACGTGGATACGCGTATATGACGTGGAGTCCACGTAAATTTCGTAGATTCACGTAAAATGCGACATCCTATCAACATGGATAAAGAACAGGAACGTAATTTTCCCAAGGGGTTCATCCTGAACTATTTTATAAATATTCTAAATTACCCTGCATTTTTTTAGTTCATTCTAAATTAACCTGCATAACGCGGTATACTCAAATGTTTAAGAGCTATGTTTTCTCGCAGACGCCAAGACGGCGGGCAAAGCGACGAGGAAGTTCGGGGAAATAGTGGTGCCGTGCGGCATGGACGTGACGCCATCTCGAATCGCGTGGCGAAAGAGAGAGAGATGATAGAAATGAGGCTGGGCTTGAGGATTAGACGCGCGGAGGAGGAAGAAGGCACCAGTCCGACTCCAGCACCGTCCGTTCGGCCGGCCGGCTCCAGGCGGACAACACAACACGCGCCCGGCCGGTGATTTGCTCCTTTTGTGTCCAGAGTGAGGCTCGAGGAGAAGAGGAGATAGAAAGAGAGGAAGAGAGAGAGAGAGAGAGAGAGAGAGAGAGAGAGAGAGAGAGAGAGAGAGAGAGAGAGAGAGAGGGAGAGAGGGAGGACGGGCTCTCATTGTAGCGTGGGCCGCCACCCTCGTTCCTGTAATTAGCAGCCCGCTCGTGGGGGAGCGGCCGGGGAGCGGCGCGGAGGGCCCCCGCAGGGCCGGGGCGCCGGGGCGGGTGACAACTGGATCACAGAGAGAGGACTGGGCAGACACTTGACAAGGACGGGCACGTGAAAAGGTGTGGGGGGGGGGGGGGACAGCGGTCACGCGGCGGTCATCACCTTCCCAGCAGAGGGCGTTACTACAGCGCGGGACCTCAGGAGGATGTAGCCACCCCACCCAGCCCAGCAGGAACGCTAGGGTGGTTCCGGACGACCACTGGAAAAAAACAGCCTCTGGTACGGAGCCAACTACGGAGACCGTACCCTCTCGAAAATGAGTTTTCTCGAGGAAAGTACGGTTTTCTGCCGTACTTCGTTCCGTACCTTGCCGTACCTCAAGGTACAACCTGGCTTTTCTTGTGGGCAAGATGTGGAACGAAGGAACGGAATGCCGTTACAGAATCCGTACCGAAAACGGAAACCATCGGAAAAAAATAGCGGGAACTTTTTCGTACATCTCACCGTACCCCCCATTTTTTTAAAAATGGGGTCTTATGAGATAAGGTACGGAAACCAGGAACGGAAGTGACCGTAATCCAAAATTACGGCAATTTTTTTGTTACCAGTGCGAGGGTGAAACGACTCTGAATTTTAGTGTACAAATTTTGTGAATTTTCGTGAATCTTCGCTTGATTATTTGCTTGACTTTTACCCAATTTTTTTTAAACGAATTTTCCGGAATTTTCTCGAATTTATCTGCTATTTTCTGAATTTATTCGAATTTTCGTGGATTTCTCTGAATTATCCTGAATTTTTCAGAATCACGAGATGTACTAAAATTTCAGTGTTGTTTTCCCCTCGATTCGGAGAAAGTGGAGCGGCGTGGCGTACGACTCGACTAGCTGGCGCTGCGGAGCGCCTGCGGGGCGGGCAGTCCCGCGCAGCAGGGGCGCGCGCGCGAGCTGGAGTTGCCTACCCACCAGGCGCTCCCCTTCAGCTCAGCTGCTCAATGGGCCGTACACGGGACTGATATTACACTAGTAGAACAAATGTACAATGGCCGATATCGCGGAGCTACTGGCAATGTGGGCCTGAGGCGACTTGTCACTTTGGCTCTAGAGCGAGTTAGAAAGAACGAAGTATTCTAGATCCCCCCTAAAATGAGGATAATTTCCTTATTTATTTTTTTCAAGGAGATTTCCTGCAAACCAGAGTATAGTTTTCCACAAATTACGAGAGTTTCTCAAAGTTTCCCCCTTGTCTGCTCCAAAAAATCAGTCATGGTATTTTCAGCGAGTACCCAGGCGCCGCACGGCTTGCGGGAGCGGTGTACGGCACCTGCGAGCGTGGTGAGATGGGGGAGGGGAGGGGAGCGGGGGGGGGGCAGAGAGTGAAGGGGTGAGATTAGCGGCGAGGATTACCATAAATAAGCTTATGTGTGCGCGCTTCGGCAAAGTCGGAGCAGTGCGGCGACAGCTTCCCGCCGAGCCACGCCACGCCAGCAGGGTATGGCCATTTCCGAGTGCAGCACATAGCAGAGGCGGTGGCGGTATAGCAGCCCTCCCGAGGGAGGACGCAAGCAGCGCAAGGGGCCTGAGGTTTACCCCAGTTGGCACACGCGCTCGGGCTTCTTTAGACGGCTGCTAACGGCCTGGGTGGCGCCGCCGCGCCACAAAACACGCCCCACTAAATAGAAGGGTGGGGAAAAAAATGACAACTACGATAGTAATGTGTGGCGTACCTCTATTTATTATTAGGAGCAGACCACGCGACAAGCGCCGCTTAAAGGAGGAGAAAACCTCTTTGCTAGGCCTATAGGTGGTCACTTTGAAGATCTTATACCTTTTCTTTTTTCTTTCTTTCTTTCTTTTTAGGCACGAAGTAGCCTTATGGTTTCGTCTCAGGATCCGATTATTTTTTTAGGCCCCCGTTAGGGGTGCCTTTTCATTTCGCCAGAAAGTTTTTTATTCCTCCTCGACAATGGCCCTTTATGGAAGTAGACGATTGTTTCTATACGATTTTTACGTAAGAAAACTGAAAAATAGTTTGAAAAATTAGATAATTTTCAAGGTGTATTTGATGTCAATTTGTCTATACGTTTTTGAGCAATTTTAGTTTGCATCCTTAGTTTCTATAGTGATTGCGAGCCGAGCACCCTGTGCCGAGCCGGCTGGATGGCTCGCCATTGTTTGAGAGACTCGACGCCTCGGCGCGCAGGGGAGGACCGCCGCTGGGGGAGGGGGGGGGACCTGTTGATTCAACTTATGCACAGTAGTTCAAAGACTAAAATTTTGAAGGACATGTTAGAATAAAATTGCTAACGCAGTTTTCGAATAACCATTGCATTACGAGCCTACAGTTCAAAAATCAAGCTAATCGGACAAATTTTACTGACAGACTAATTTCTTAGTCGTTTCAGCTAGATAGTTGAAATTTGGCATCTAACCCGCTGTACTAGTGACACTAATCAAACACTGAGGTGAAATATTACTCAACAAAACAAAGTAGATTTTATTTTCTTATTCACCTAGACCATCCACGAAAGTCTCTTGATGACATTTTATGTGGAAAATGTGAGGCAGATGAAATTCACGCTTTGGTTTGATAACTTTTTGACTGAAAATTATTTAAGTCTTTCTCATTCTCGATAGTTGAAATTTGGCATCTAACCCGCTGTACTAGTGACACTAATCAAACACTGAGGTGAAATATTTTTTTTTTTTTTTACTCAACAAAACAAAGTAGATTTTATTTTCTTATTCACCTAGACCATCCACGAAAGTCTCTTGATGACATTTTATGTGGAAAATGTGAGGCAGATGAAATTCACGCTTTGGTTTGATAACTTTTTGACTGAAAATTATTTAAGTCTTTCTCATTCTCGAGTTAGTGTTAAAACCTAGGGGGCCGTTTAACGCGTTAGCGTTAGAATTTTTTTTTATCAGTGTGGCCCCTTACCTAAATCCAGATTTTTCTATACGATTTCGATAAGACTTGGCAGAGAGGTACAACTTAATTCCCTTATTTCACTGCTGAAATGCCTGGCCAAAGTTAGCGGCCAATTTTGAGAAATTTCGATTTAAAATCTTTGTTACTATGGTAATACTCGACTCGTCATGGAGCCGAGTCGGCTCTGACCAATAAAATTATTTCGCGCGAAAATCCAGCCAATGAAAACGGTCGCCTGTTGCTTTGTACCTCGATATCCAAAAGTGTCAACGCAAGGAGTGGTCACGTCAGAATCGTTGCAGATTCACGCCATGTTAAAGGGTTCACCACCAGGAGACTTTCAAACGTGACCACTAGCTGGCCGCCGTGGCTCCTGATTGTTGGCTGGGACTGTAATTTGGCCTTGGGCGGGGCTTGTGACAATACCGCCAACCTCAGAGTGAATCCTCAGCTCATGTTTTCATTAAAAGATACAAATAAGTCTAGTCTTGTGTTCCGTGGTATTGCGTGGATGCTTCCACAGTTCTTTGCTAAAGGCCTGCAACATCATTTTACGTTGTTACTTAATCTAAAACTAGCAAAATATATTTTGAGTTGGTTTGAGTGGACACCAAGGCGGCGTTGTTTATAGCTGGCCCGCTCGGCGCCATGTTTGTGTTGGAAGTGTGAGGCCGATAAAATTCACGATTTGGGCTCTCACAGAGAGTTTTGACCTAATATTTTAATTGTCTATTTCATTTAATGGTAAGTGTGTGGCAAATGTGAAACTAGGACCCGTTAATTCTTGGCTGGTGGTTCGATTTAGTGGTTGTCAAGGCGGGTTGTTGACAGCTGGCCCGCTGGGGGGCTGGCTCTCACCAAGTCTGCCTCTGCGTTCCCTGTGAATGTGTAGTGCCTCCCATATACCCGTGTGCTAAAGAACTGCAACATAACTTAAGATCGTCACGAAATTAAAAACTTGCCAAATATATTCTAGGTTGGTTTGAGGCGGACGCGTGAGGCGCCGAGTCGCCGGCCCCGCCGGCCCTCTTTCAACCATGGCCGCCACGGCCGGGGGCTGAGAGGGTCCCACCTCGCGACTTTAAATCATTGGGTAAAGTTATCGGAACGTTGACATGGCGAACTGAATGCGTTTACAGTGGTTTTGCACCTGCAGAAAACTGTTTGGGAAGTTTGACTTTAATCTGGTGAGCAGAATTCTTGAAATGGTGTACATTTACGTGAATAATTTTACGAATCCATTGAACTTCTTTGGGAAACGATTTCCGTGGGTCTGAAACTCCTGTTTTCACAGTCATTTCGGCTGTATAACATTTCGTTCGGGTAAAATAGATAGTTAAATTCGCTTCGTGCGCCAGTGGCGCCATCTCTCGGTAGTGGACGCGAGTTAAGTCGCGAGGAGGACGCGTGAGCGAGCCGCCGAGCCACCGGCCTTCTTTTGTTGAGTGGAGCGAGGTCCCAGCCCAGCCTAGAACCACGAAAGGGATTGGACTGGGCACTCCCACCTCAAAAGCGCTCCGTTCTGTTTAAGGCGGCGGCGCCTCCCCCAGCCTTCTTTTGTTGAGTGGAGGTCCCAGCCTAGAACTATAGAAGGGAGGTCTGGGCACTCCCACCTCAAACGCCCCCCGTTCTGTCTATAAGGCGGCGGCGCCTCCTCCAGCCGACTGCGAATAGTGCCAGTTCCGATGGCGAGCCAAGCCGAATCGGCATTGTCGCTGTCGCTGGTGCTCGGCCGCTCGGCCCGCGCGGCCCCTCTGCCCTGCCCGGCGCGCACGGGAGGAGAACCGTAGCTGGGTGGAAAAGATGGGGGCTGTTGATTCAACTCATGGACGGTAGTTCAAAAAATAAAATTTCGAACGACACGTTAGAATAAATATGTTAAAGCAATGTTCGAATGCCTATTGCACAACGAGCCTACAGTTCAAAAATCAAGCTGATCGGACAATTTTTACTGAAAGACTAGACTAATTTCTAAATCGTTTGAGCAAGAAATCTAAAATTTGGCATGTGACTCGCTGTACTAGTGACTCTGAGATAAAGCCAATTCAATAACATGATTCATAAGGCTAGAAATTTTCAATTAAATTTCTACATAAACGACCATCATCCACCGAAGTATTTTGTGAGACAAAAACATAAACGAACTTCGTGCCTACCAGGATTTCGTGAAATCGTATTTTTTTTTTTTTGGCTGTCATCAGTTCATTTCGAAGATTGCAGGCAGAAGAGATGAATTGACAACTGACCAATTCTCCAATAATTCTTGAAGGACAGAAAAGGAAAACCAAAGAGAAAAGGCCTACAAGAAGCGATAGCAGCGTCTGTTCCACCGACACCACCACTCGTCTCTGTCTCTCTATCCCTCTCACTTTCTCCCTCCCCCCTTTTTCACACTTTCCGCAAAATGTGTAGCCAGAAAAAAAAAAGCAAATTTCCCTCGCATGCAACAAGTTTGCCTAGTCGACAGGCGGCGATATGCGTCCTCTTAACTTTATGTACGCATTCGAGGGCAATTAGCCTACTTTTCTGACAAGAAGGTCACCGTGTTAGCAGCGCAGTGCGCAGTGATGCCAAGGAGGGCCTGGGTGCGGTGAGGCATCGGTTAAAAGGTGCTGCTGCAGCGGACCTTAATGGAAATCACACGTTATTGTTGCGAAACACTACACTACGCACCCGGACCCGCCCCCGCCCCGCGCTCTCCACCAACCCTCGCAGCCTTGGTCCGCCTGTCCTCGAATAGGGATCACTTCTTCCATCTGCTAAGCGTGCGTCCAACCACCTTCACCAACTCCTCGTTCATCAGCCGTCTTATTGTGGCACTGGAGGGAGGTGCAGGAGAAGAGTCGAGAAAGTAGGCGCCGCGTCCTACTCATTCCCCGCCCCACCCCGCCCCGCCCCGCCCCGCCCCGCCCCGCCCCGCCCCAAACACGCGCGGCTGACGCACAATAGACTGCCGCGGACAAGGAATGGAGATGTATCCGCGAGATGAGAGAGAGAGAGGAGAGCGTGCAGACATACAGAAGAGAGGAAGTCTTTGTCAAAGAGCAGCGGCAGGATCACACGGGTGGGGGTGGGGGAGGGGGACGGGGGCGGAGAAAATATTACGTCTGGCAGCCACGGGTCGCGCGACAGGCCACGCAGGCTCTATAAAAGCAGGAGAGAGAGAGAGAGAAATTGAAATTGAAATTAATTTTTTTAGACAACATACAAAAGGAATATTAAGTCACACTGCAGTATGCAGTCCGCTCTCTCGATATTCTCGTGCTGTACAAATCAGAAATAAATAATTAATCGATAGTTTGATAATAATGTTTCACATCAGAAGTAACTGGTAGGACATATTAATCATAGCCTACAAAAATGGATAGAGTGAGAGAGAGAGAGAGAGAGAGAGAGAGAGAGAGAGAGAGAGAGAGAGAGAGAGAGGGGGGGGGAAGAGAAGAAAGGAAATCGGTCAGACACTGTAACATTCACAATAAAGTCATCCAGTTGACTCGATCGGCGGACAGAGTATAGAATGGCGTCGCACATTAAAAAAATATGTCAAATGTGAAGGATGGGAGGGGGGGGGGCGTTCCTCAGGAGCCCAACCAACTTTCGCTGGGCACAATTTATCACAGTCGCATGAAAAAGGAACCGGGCCGCGGTCGAGAGGAGGGAGGGGCGGGCCGAGGGACAGGACGCCGCGGTCGGCCTGGAGCGGGCCAGCGGCCAGCGGGGGCTCGAGCTGGTCATACATAGCCAAGAAGTTTACGCAGGCCGACAGGCTTAATACCATGAATAAACATGTCCTCTCTCTCTGTTAGCCACTCTGCCCCGCCCCGCCCCGCCCCAACCCGCCCTGTGACACAGGCGGCGGCGGCTGGGTGGCCGGGCAGGCAGTGGACTCACAAACTATTCCTTCCCGGCACATTCTGATTTGCTGCTTCACATATTTCACGCGGAGCGGCGGCGCGGCAGCGGGCGCAGCGCAGAGGCAGTAGCAGAGTAGCACAAGCACACCGAGATATTGTGAGAGAGAGAGAGAGAGAGAGAGAGAGAGAGAGAGAGAGAGAGAGAGAGAGAGAGAGAGAGAGAGAGAGAGAGAGAGAGAGAGAGATATTTGATATATTTTTTTTTTTTGATATATTTATTTACATTGTACAAAAGGACTAAAAAGTCCTACGAGAGTACAATATTTTACGACATTGACAGCAAACTTAGAATGTAGCACCGTAGATCACAGTAGACATGAAGGAATAAAGAATTTAAATTTTATGCTCAGGAAACATTTTGGTAAATGTCACAGAGTGCTGGAGCTGGTGGTTGAGAGAGGGCGAATAATGTGAGTCGCAGTCAGGTGTTCAGTGGAGAGAGAGGGAGTTTATTGGGCACACTCATATTTATAGACAGCAACAAAAGAATAACGACAGTGTGGCCAACTAGCATTACAAATAAATATTAACACCCTCCCTTAATGCGTACAACAAAAAAAAATATACAACCATAAGGAAAAATGTACAAGCATGAGAAAAACTTGAACAATAAAAAAAAATAAAAAATAAATAGGTACAACAATAAGAAGCAAGTTGCAAAGCACAATTAACAACAATGATTAGTAAATCTTAAATCTACATGGTAAAAGAAAAATATCACAATAGAGAGAAATAATAAACATATCACAGATCAAAAAAAAATATCACACTAGTCCGAGACTTGTTTTACAATAATTTAAGGATTGTCGTCCTAGAGCCTTTGTGAGAATATCAGCGGGCATTTCTGTGGTATCAACTTGATGTATTTTGATAAGCGCCCACAGGTTTCTCTACTAAAATCCATGTATTATTCTTGATAAGGGATTGATACTCGGAGTTCATAGCCTTCTGCCAATCCTTGGCTTCTGGGCGTGATAGTGCTTCAGATGGGGTCACAGGATCATCTAGGGTTTGATTATAACAAGAAAAAGCATAGTAGTGCATATCAGGGTCAACTTTGCGTTTCCTATCTCGAAGGGGATAACGCCTCTGTTGAACATCTTGATCTGTCTCGGGTTCATCAACATCAGTTTCACTTGAATCACTTGCATTAGGATTAGAAACATTATCATCCATATCACCATTGTCTTGGGTCGGAGTACTGTTGACTTCATTTTCCAGAACGGGTGCATTAGGAATGACAGGTTCAGGTTTACTGGGCACTGGCGGATCAAAATCAATAAGATCATAAGTCTTCTTTGAATCAGCTCTCCCATCTGAAACTCTGATACCTTCAATAAAATGTACATCTTTACTAATGACAAGTTTTCCAGGATTCAATGGATCAGCCATCCTGTATCCCTTTTTGGTCTCGGAGTAACCAACAAGGATGTGGGGTTTGGAGCGAGGATCTAATTTGGATAACAATTCATTAGGAGTCCTAACATATCCAATGCTACCAAAAATCCGGAGATGACTCATCCTAGGTTGTCTCTGATGCCAAATCTCATAGGGGCATTTGAATGAAACGGCTGAGGTTGGGGATCTGTTCTTCAGATAGACAGAGCAAAGGACAGCTTCTCCCCAATATCTGGGATCCAATTTAGAATCGATTAACATGGCCCGAACACGGTCCATGACAGTAAGGTTATTTCTTTCAGCAACACCATTTTGAGGGGGTGTATACCTGTTGGAGGATTGCTGAATAATACCGTTCTGAGAACAAAATTGATTAAAATTCTGATTAAAATATTCTGTGCCATTATCGCTTCTTAAAATCTTGATCTTTTTCTCTACTTGCTTCTCAACTAAATTCTTAAAATCAACAAATCTTTTAAAAACTTCGGATTTCTCCTTTAAAATGTACACAAAAGTCATTCTGGAAAAATCATCAATAAAACACAGAATGTATCGACCTCCAGAAAAGGTGGAAACTCTGAGAGGTCCCATTATGTCAGTATGGACGAGTTCCAGGACTTGACTTGCTCGGGTGCTTTGACCCTTAGGAAAAGAATTTAGCTTCTGCTTAGCTTCAATGCAAACTGTACAAATGGGATTCTTACCAATAGTAAGTTTAAAATCTGGATTACTAGTAAGTTTCTTCATGTACTCAAAGTTCAAATGACCAAGGCGTCTATGCCATAATTCTACCTCATTAAGATCAGACTTGACATCATGAATTGTAAGATTGCAAAATTCAGAATGTACAGGAAAATTGCCACAAAAAGATGGGTCACAAATCAACTTGTATAGCCCATTCCGTAGGTTTCCAATTAACAACTGATTTCCACTTACATTGGTGATCTCACATTTCTTTTCCTTAAAATTTACTTCCAATCCAATGCTTGTTAATGCAGAAACTGACAGTAGGTTTACTGATAAATCAGGAACAAAGAGAACATCCCGAAAAATTCTGAAACCACTTGAGGTCTTTAATCGCACATTACCTATCCCTTCACTAAAAACTCTAGCATTATTGGCAACATAGATCTCTATTCTAAAACGCTTCATTGAACAAAACCAGTGTCTATGAGTACACATATGTTTTGAAGCACCAGAGTCTATGGTCCATTCTGCAGGGGTAAGGTTTGCGACAAAGGCAACAGCAAGGGTGGCATACTCTACACAAGCTCTTCTGAATCTTGTTGATTCGTACTCACGACTGCCAGTGAAGCATGATGGCTGCTGACTTCTCCACTGCTGACTTCTCCAGTCTCCAAGGTTTCCGCTTGGTGAGCATTTGCCTTGCGTCCCTGCTGCTTGCCTTTCTTCTTCTTCAACTCCGGACATCCCGGCTTCTTGTGGCCAGGCTTATTACAGTTGAAGCAGACAACTGAAGCATTGGAGTCCTTTGGAGATTGATGAGACTTCGGCTTAAACTTGCTGAAACAGGCAATTGCAGAATCAGGATTCGATGGATTTGAATTACTGTGCACTTCATGTTGAAGCAGTCTACTAATGACTTTATCAGAGGTTAGTGAATTCTCTGCATTTTCAAAAGTCATAACCATGGGCTCATACTCTTTGGGCAAACCACTTAATATGACAACAGCCAGAAAGTTGTCGTCGAGACCATGCTTCATTGAAACTAATCTTTGCTGAACTGTGATCATGTGGTTGACATACTCTGTCATTGAACCAAACCGATCTAATGAAGCATGAAAAAGGCTACGCAGCAAGGCACATCGTAAAACAAGTCCAGAATCTGAGTATGATGATGACAGTTTGTCCCAAATCTGTTTGGCAGTTGTCAGGCCATAAATCATGTTGGGAACATCGCCACCAACATTTAAGCATAGCTTGGAATAAGCACGATCATTCCTTTCCTTATTCAAATCTGTGCCCTCAACAGCACCCCAGGTTCCTTCAGCTATCAGCATAGCTTTCATAACAAAAGACCACTGGGCATAGTTCTGAGATCCCAACAGGTGCTTGGATTCAGGTAAGTTACCTAGGGACACATAAGCATTAGGAACATTCACATTGTATACATGCTCTCTCCCCCCCCTGACTGTGGCCTCCTCTTCCTTGATTATTCCTTCTAAAACTTCCTCTACCTCGAAAACCATTTCCACGAGGACGATTTCCCAAAACAGGACTTGGTCCGCGTTGCTCAGGGCTATGGTTCTGGTTGAGAGGCACATCGTTCCGGAACAGTTGAAAGAACGATTGACTTTCGCCATTAGAGGGACCAGCCACGGTGTCATCTTCCAAATGGTTAAATTGGTACATGATGACAGTTGATCAGAATGGTAATTACCTCAATTCTTCTTAATAAGTTCTGGGCCTCATAACCTGTCACAGAGTGCTGGAGCTGGTGGTTGAGAGAGGGCGAATAATGTGAGTCGCAGTCAGGTGTTCAGTGGAGAGAGAGGGAGTTTATTGGGCACACTCATATTTATAGACAGCAACAAAAGAATAACGACAGTGTGGCCAACTAGCATTACAAATAAATATTAACAGTAAAAGAGGCGGGCCTTAATTTTAAAAGTGTTGACAGAAGTACATTTGGTTATCGTTTCTGGTAGTGTGTTCCAAAGAACAACAGAATAAATCCAAAAGGCCCCGCGTTGCTTGTCAGTGCGGTGTTGAGGTACTCTGAGAGTACCAATGTTCCTGAGCGCTTTATTGTGGATTGACTCGACAAATAATAGTTTTTCATACAAATACATTGGCGAATGATAGTGCAATACACATTTTAAAAGAGAGACCGCCTGGAAGTCCCAGCGTTGGGTAATTTTGAGCCATTTAAGTTGATTATAATACGCAGAGATATGACAATACTTAGGCAGGTCAAGTACAAACCTTACACACGCATTCTGGATGCGTTGAATGCGTTGTATACATACGATATTCATACCCTCTGTGATTGGAGACCCGTAGTCAAATATAGGGAAAATAAGTGCCTCAACTAAGCGTTTCCTCACAGCGGTTGGCAGAAGGTGTTTATGCCTCCGAATTTGTTGTAGTGAGGACATGCTTTTTTTACAGATTAATGAACCGTATGGCTCCCAGGACAAATGCTGGTCTATGGTAATACCTAAGTTGACAACAGTTGAGTTAAAAGGCAAACATATATCGTTAATGCAGACATGCGGTCCATCATCCGGGAGTTTACAGAGTAGCTTAGGGTTACCGATAACAATAACTTGAGTTTTCTTTTCATTAATAGAGAGATTATGACATGTAGCATAGTTAACAAGTTTGGCAGCTTCATTATTCATGGCAGTAATGGCCTTATGATAGTCCTCGGGGTAGAAATGAATATAGTTCTGAAGACCGTCTGCATACAGGTGGAACAATGAATTACTAAAAACAGAGCTAATGTCGTTAACGTACAGAGTATAAAGGAGAGGACCGAGGACTGAGCCTTGTGGAACCCCTAGCTGCAGATAGGCTAGCTTTGAGATAGAAGCACCGGTGTTCACAAATTGCTGTCGATTAGTCAAGTACGACTTGAACCAGTTGAGAACATGCTGAGATAGACCTAAACATTTAAGCTTACTGAGAAGTAATTCTGGATTAACAGAAGGAAATGCATTGCTAAAATCGTATAGAACAAGGAGAGTAAGTTGCCTGCGGCCTAATGCCTCTCTGATGTCACCCACAACTTTGAGTAACGCCGTGGTGGTGCTATGTCCAGCTCTGAAACCTGATTGGTGAGGGGACAGGAGATTATTAAGAGTTAGAACTCAGAGAGTTGAGCATGTACAATCTATTCAAGCAGTTTAGAGAGGGTACATAACAGGCTAATAGGGCGGAATTGCTTGAGCTCACTGGCGCCGCTTACTTTTGGAAGAGGCTTCACCTCAGCGATTTTCCACAAATCAGGAAAAGTTCCATGTTGGAGGGAATAATTAAAAATATGCAGTATAGCAGGTGACAATTCGTGAATACAACATTTAAGCATAGTAGAGGTAATACAGTCGATTCCCTTGGCGTTAGATTTAAGGGTACTTACTACATTTAACAAGTCTTTTAAGTACACGTGCTTAAAGGCAAACAGCTCGTTGACTGCAGGGGGTAGCTGGCTGTAAACATCTGTGGTTCTTACAATTGCATTAGCGTCAGTTATAGGAACAGAAGAAGAGAGAGAGAGAGAGAGAGAGAGAGAGAGAGAGAGAGAGAGAGAGAGAGAGAGAGAGAGAGAGAGAGACTCCTCGAGCACATCGAGCATGTGAGTGTGTGTGTGTATCTCGTCCTGACCATATGGGTGAATCCAGAAAAAGTGGCAAATTCATGTCACTGGCTCTATATTCTTGAATGCCAGCTACAAAACGATCGTTCGGGGTCAAAATGCATGCATCGCATCAAGATGGACCAGGGCCGCAACTTAGTTTCCGAAAGTATGACAGCATGCGGTAACGGGGTGGACTCAAAGGGCCAAAAATAACGATTTTCGCGTGTCACTAGGTCCATTTCAAAAGTTAAAAGTGACAAGATATTGAGTTGGGGGTTTGAAAGAAGAAAATGTGCTATGAAATTAGTTGTAGAACTAATCAATGATCATTTTAAGCCAAAGGGCTCCAAAAAATATTGAAAATTGGCGAAAATATGGTAATTTGAAGGTCTGTCACTAGGTTTTTGAAACTTTCCAGTTTTAAAAACAAAGTTCAAGTTACAACATGATTTCGGACGTTTACAAGTGCGCAGTTTGTAAAAAACATTGTTTTAGAACGCATACAATACAAATCGAGTCGGAACGATCCTCGGAAACAAGTTTGAACATGTTTTTATTAACAAACAAATGAGCGTACAAGTATGAAAATTTGTCAGAGCAGCCATCTTGAGAAGGGAGCGTGGGGGGGAGGGGGGGGGGATGCACCGAATAAAAGTATCGGGCATGGCTCGCAAACGCAAGTTGACATGGTAACGTGGACGACATCAGATGACCGGGCGGTAACGGGGATGACGGCAGGTGTCAGGGTGGTAACGGGGATGACGGCCGGTGTCAGGGCGGTAACGGGGATGACGGCAGGTGTCAGGGCGGTAACGGGGATGACGGCCGGTGTCAGGGCGGTAACGGGGATAACAGCCGGTGTCAAGGCGGTAACGGGGATGACGGCCGGTGTCAGGGCGGTAACGGGGATGACGGCAGGTGTCAGGGCGGTAACGGGGATTACGGCCGGTGTCAGGGCGGTAACGGGGATGACGGCAGGTGTCAGGGCGGTAACGGGGATGACGGCCGGTGTCATGGCGGTAACGGTGATGACGGTCGGTGTCATGGCGGTAACGGGGATGACGGCCGGTGTTAGGGTGGTAACGGGGATAACGGCCGGTGTCAGGGCGGTAACGGGGATGACGACCAGTGTCAGGGCGGTAACGGGGATGACGACCGGTGTCAGGGCGGTAACGGGGATGACCACTGGTATAGTAGGGCGGTAACGGGGATGACCACTGGTCCTAGGGCGGTAACGAGGATGACCAATGGTGCTTGGCGGTAACGGAGAAGTCGGCAGGTGTCAGGGCGGTAACGGGGATGACGGTCGGTGTCAGGGCGGTATCGGGGATGACGACCAGTTTCAGGGCGGTAACGGGGATGACGGCCGGTGTCAGGGCGGAAACAGGGATGACAGCCGTTGTCCGGGCGGTAACGTGGATGACGACCGGTGTCCGAGCGGTAACGGGGATGACCACTTATCCTCGGCGCACGGTGGAGGGAGATACGGTGGCGGCACTAGGGGTCTGGCCGTGGGCCACAAAACTGGACGAGCTGGGGAAGTCTAGGCTATCTAACTGACCAGCTCTCCTCACGGCAAAAGTAACCTCAGGAATTCTCAGGAGATTTTTGGAATTTCCAGGCGCCCAGTCATTTTCCAGGAGAACCCTGGGTTTCGCATATATCTTTCCCAGGAGCAGCGTGGGTTTGCGGACCCTTTCCCAAGCGCACCCTGGGAATTTTATGCCAAGCGTCTCTTTTCCAGGCCACACCTGGAAAATTATTCCCGTTTCCAGAGTTGTTCCTGGGAAAACGTGCAAAACGGCAAACACTGAAGCTCCGACGGTACTCGACGTCCTTGACGTCATCCAGGGTGGACCTCGATGGGTTTCATCATGACCACCAATCCGGCACGTGTTTTCCTAATGTCGGGGACCTGCTGAGGTCGGCCTCGAAAACTGCTTGGCCCTGCGGCCTTCGGTTCGCGAGATACGAGGACGTACCACGACGTCCGGGGGGCTCCGCGCCAAGGATACGTTCACATTTGGGAGGCCAAAGTGATCCTGGCGCCTTTCTCGTTGGGTGTCTGGGACTTCTGACTTCAGAATTAGGTTCCACAGGCTGTGACCATGAGACTAGAGAGTCTGGACACGAAAGTCTTCCCTGCCAGACCCCTACACTCGCCTACTTTGCGCCACTTATCGACACTTCGCATGCATCTCTTGAGAAAAACCAAGTTATTTTCTGAGACTAGAGGGTCCAAGCTAACTAACGGACACGAACTCTTTATCAGAAGCCACCCGGTAATTTAAATAAAAATTCCCAAAGAAACCAACAAGCTTCTCGCGCAGGTGCCGCTCTGGAGAGGCGGCGCCTTCTCCGAGTATTTTCAGCGTTCCGAGAGTCTTCTTGTTCTTTTTGCCTCGTCTTTTCAGCCTGTCATGGCAGCCGACAGCCGAATGTTTTGAATCATTTATCATTCCGAGCTTGCGTTTTGCGTTGTTTTCGTGAAAAATAGGTGCGTCTTCCCTGGAGATCGTTAAAACGTTGTTTTGTAAATTCAGACGGTGTCGTTTTCGTGTCGTGATACCACGTAACGGCTGTAGAAATAAGGAAGGTGCTGTTCCCTAACCTGGTCCATGTGTTTACAGGCAATAAAATATGCACGGCGATCTTGCCATATTGTTGAGTTTACACGTGAAAGGTTTAAGGAATCATTTCTGTATAATTTAAGGTCATGTTACAATTGATCTCACCTTGTTTCAGCACAAACATGAGCATAAAAGCCCATCCCTCCTAACCTCCTCCGTAAGAAAGCAAAACATTCGGCTGCCATGACAGGCTGAGAAGACGAGGCGAAAAGAACAAGAAGAATCTGCTCGGAACGCTGAAAATACTCGGAGAAGGCGCCGCCTCTCCAGAGCGGCACCCGCGCGAGAGGCTTGATGGTTTCTTTGGGAATTTTTATTTAAATTACCGGGTGGCTTTTGATAAAGAGTTCGTGTCCGTTAGTTAGCTTGAACCTTCTAGTCTCAGAAAATAACTTGGTTTTTCTCAAGAGATGTATGCGAAGTGTCGATAAGTGGCGCAAAGTAGGCGAGTGTAGGGGTCTGGCAGGGAAGACTTTCGTGTCCAGACTCTCTAGTCTCATGCTGTGACGCTACTGTAGACACCTCTCACACCCTTCTGTCACCTGACATTGGGGTTTGGCAACGTCCTAAAACTGTGAATTCCTGTAAATGTGTTCTGTTCATCAGGATCAGACTGTTCAGGACGCCGCCAAACCCCAATGTAAGGTGACAAAAGGGTGTGAGAGGTGTCTACAGAAGCGCCACAGCCTGTGGAACCTAATCCTGAAGTCAGAAGTCCCGGACACCCAACGAGAAAGGCGCCAGGATCACTTTGGCCTCCAAAATGTGAACGTATCCTTGGCGCGGAGCTCCCGGTACGTCGTGGTACGTCCTCGTATCTCGCGAACCGAAGGCCGCAGCACAAAACGGTTTTCGAGGCCGACCTCAGCAGGTCCCCGACATTAGGAAAACACGTGCCGGATTGGTGGTCATGATGAAACCCATCGAGGTCCACCCTGGATGACGTCAGGGACGTCGAGTACCGTCGGAGCTTCAGTGTTTGCCGTTTTGCACGTTTTCCCAGGAACAACTCTGGAAACGGGAATAATTTTCCAGGTGTGGCCTGGAAAAGAGACGCTTGGCATAAAATTCCCAGGGTGCGCCTGGGAAAGGGTCCGCAAACCCACGCTGCTCCTGGGAAAAATATATGCGAAACCCAGGGTGCTCCTGGAAAATGACTGGGCGCCTGGAAATTCCAAAAATCTCCCGAGAATTCCTGAGGTTACTTTTGCCGTGCGGAGAGCTGGTCAGTTAGATAGCCTAGACTTCCCCAGCTCGTCCAGTTTTGTGGCCCACGGCCAGACCCCTAGTGCCGCCACCGTATCTCCCTCCACCGTGCGCCGAGGATAAGTGGTCATCCCAGTTACCGCTCGGACACCGGTCGTCATCCACGTTACCGCCCGGACAACGGCTGTCATCCCTGTTTCCGCCCTGACACCGGCCGTCATCCCCGTTACCGCCCTGAAACTGGTCGTCATCCCCGATACCGCCCTGACACCTGCCGTCATCCCGTTACCGCCCTGACACCTGCCGTCATCCCCGTTACCGCCAAGCACCATTGGTCATCCTCGTTACCGCCCTAGGACCAGTGGTCATCCCCGTTACCGCCCTACTACCAGTGGTCATCCCCGTTACCGCCCTGACACCTGCCGTCATCCCCGTTACCGCCAAGCACCATTGGTCATCCTCGTTACCGCCCTAGGACCAGTGGTCATCCCCGTTACCGCCCTACTACCAGTGGTCATCCCCGTTACCGCCCTGACACCGGTCGTCATCCCCGTTACCGCCCTGACACTGGTCGTCATCCGCGTTACCGCCCTGACACCGGCCGTCATCCCCGTTACCGCCCTGACACCGGCCGTCATCCCCGTTACCGCCGAACACCAGTAGTCCTCCCCGTTACCTCCGAACACCAGAAGTCATTCTCGTTACCGCCCTGACAGCGGCGGTCATTCCGGTTACCGCCGACACCGGCCGTCACCCCCGTTACCGGCAAGCACCATTGGTCACCCCCGTTACCCCCCGGACACCGGCCGTCATTCTCGTTACCGCCAAGCACCATTGATCATCCCCGTTACCGCAGTAGGACCAGTGGTCATCCCCGTTACCGCTCTAGTACCGGTGGTCATCCCCGTTACCGCCCTACTACCAGTGGTCATCCCCGTTACTGCCCTACTACCAGTGGCCATCTCCGTTACCGCCCAAGTACCAGTGGTCATCCCCGTTACCATCTTTACCAGTGATCATCCCCGTTACTGACCCTAGACATCCACGTTACCACTTTGTTTTTGCTCTCAAAAGCTTTCTTCAAACTTGCCACTTTTTCTGGAATCACCCATATGCCGCGCCCCGTACCGGGGAAGGATGAGCAGGCAGTGTGCGGAAATATATTCCGATTTCATTAGCAGGGCGCTTGTTGCGGGCGGCAGCGGCGGCGGCTCCAACGAAAAGCGTAGGTGGGGTTGGTGGGGGGAAGGAAGTTTAAGACAGCGTAGTGTGGTGATTCTGCCCTCGAGCCGAGCAGAGCGAGCAGAGTCAGGCCAGGCCAAGCTCCCTTCCGAGTCACTCGGCACGCTCGGCCCTGACCGCGCGCCGCACACACGCCACAACGAGCTCTGTTTCACTCTTATCAGGGTGAGTTAGCAGTCGGACGTACAGAGAGGGAGAGAGAGATAGAGGGGGGGGGGGGGCACTAGTATTGGCTGACCTGCTCTGCTACCGCGCGCCGCGCATCCAACAACGTAATGTATTAGTCTCCAAGGACGTAGGCCCTAATAGAAGGGAAAAGTTCCGAGAACCCCGGTAATAAGGAGCCCTAACAGGTCCTAAGTGAACCTTGACTGTTGGAATTCTACTCTGGAAAAAAGGGGATATAGAATATACTCAATGATTACTGGGAAAAGGGGCGCCGAGAAAGCTGCGTCCAGTGCATCGGACTCTTTTCTTCCCTGGGCCTTCTTGCACTCGCAAGGTATGGTGTAAACAAACTAGGGGTTCCGATATGGTGATCCCTCTCCCGCCATCGGGATCTCCTCGGGGAGCTGGCGGTGACGGGTCCGGGGGATGATATTTGCTCGACTAGGTGGTCGACGTACAGAGAGAGAGAGAGAGAGAGAGAGAGAGAGAGAGGGGGGGGAGAGAGAGAGAGAGAGAGAGGGGGAGAGAGAGAGAGAGAGAGAGAGAGAGAGAGAGAGAGCGAGAGAGAGAGAGAGAAAGAGAGAGAGAGAGTCAGACTAGATCAGTGTGCCTTCTCTTCTTGGGGCCCGGGCCGGAAGCGGAAGCTGTCTCTCTCTGAACGGCTGGACGAGGACGTCGAGTCCCCCCTCTAGGCCGGACCGGACCCCAGCGGCCCCAGCGGTACCCGGTCAGACGCTATCGGAAACAGTGGCGCCGACACGTTTTCCAATGTACCTCGGCAAAACTCCTTTGTAGAGTGTGTTTTTTAGGCGTTTTTAGATGTCTTTTCTTTCTCTTTCTCCCTTTTCTCCCTTATCTTCCTATTTTCCTCTTCTTCTTACCCCCTTCTCTGTACCTGAATATATAGCCTCGGAATGTACCTGTGTAGCTCAATGTACCTGGGCAAGTGCCCTACCTAGGATATCATCATATCGACCCGTTTGTCCAGAACGGGTAAAGAAGAAGAAAGGAAGATGTTGCTTCACGAACATGGCGGCCGGCCCGTATAAATACATTGGCCGGCCGCCATGTTCGTGAAGCAACTTCTTCCTTTCTTCTTCTTTACCCGTTCTGGACAAATTGTCAATGGGCGCCACTGATCGGAAACAGTTAGCCGGCAGCAGCCACCCCGCCCCGCTGGACACACCCGTCACGGCAACACATATAACACATAACTCCACTATGCGGCGTCCCTGGGACCGCCCGGCCCGGTCTGACCGGAGCGACGTATGAAAAAAAAATTACATGAAACGCTACGGGTGGATTATTTATTATTCATGCGACAGAATTCAGCTGCGCTGGGAGAGAAGTGGTTTCTCCCTCACTTTCTTTCTGGATTCTTTTCGAGTACGCTACGCGAGCCCCTTTCACTATTATAAAGTGCCTCGCCAGGCTGCCCCGCGCCAGGCGTGCAGCCCGCGCGGGCTCATAATTTCTGCTTGGTGATACGGGTGATCTTTGTTCCAACGCTGTTGCAACAGGGAGAGCAGGAAAAAGTCACAATTTTCTCTTCGGGTTTTGCACGATGTTTTGGGTGCGGTGGCAGTCCTGGCCAGGAGCGCGCCAGACTTGCGCTGCTGCTTGTCCCTCATTGTTTGGAGCGTCACGCGGCCGCCGGCTCGTATCTGTTTACACCAGAGACGCCGAACTATCTTGCTTCGACCCGCCGGCCGGAAGCGGAAGTAAAGCCCCGCCCACTTTATTTCTTTCCCAAGCACCTAGCAGCAGGATGATCTAGGAGCGTCCTTCGCGCTCCGAACCACGCGGCGGAATCCGGAAAAGGAATACGATATTGGGTCGGGCCGGTTCGAGAGGAAGAAAGGGTAATACTGCAGTAAAAAAAAAAACCCTGAAGGAATTTCCTGCTCTCTCCGGCCGGTCGTGGCCGTGAATCCCGTCGTCGCCTCGCCGCGATGCTCTCACAGTTCTACCCTGAGGCGAGCACCCCCCCCCCCTTTTCACCCTTCCCCTCCACACCACCCACCTTCCATATGCCTTTCCCGACTAACTCACGGGCGTCGTCGAGGGCAGGCGTCCCCACGGATATTCCTCAAACTGCCAGAGGCTGGGGGTCCCGTTGCGTGTCAAAAGTAGGCAGCCATAGTCGGACAACAGCATATAGGAGACGAGCGGAGGAATGCATGTGAGTGCAGAGTTTGCCGAGTTGGGGCGGCACTGTGCCAGATGGATTGAGTATCGAGGAGTGGGTATGGCTGAAGCGAAAGCGGAGTAGCAGAGAAGGTCAGAATGGGAGAGGGGCGCTGGGAGTGCAGTCAAATAATCTGTCACATCGAAAAGGAAAAGTTGTTATCGTCATGTCATTAACAGCCTTCTCATTTGGCAATTCACGTCGGCGCCCCCGCGCTTGTCGAGAGGGAAAGGGTTGGGGGCCAACGCCGCGGAAGGGAGGGAGCCGTTTTACCTCAATACCGCCGGGTTTAAGTAGCCGTCCGAACCAGCAGCCGGGCTCTGCGAATAGGTTAAAAGGAAATGCCTTTCAGCGTACCGTCTAGTTTCATTTAAGATGCTCAATCCCCCGCGCAAAAAAAAAAAAAGACGGAAGTAATACTTGCCGGCGCTGCGTTGGTCTGGTACAGCCCTTTCCCCACTGGACTTTTTGTCCAGGACTGCCTGGGGGAAAGGAAACGCCTTCCCACGACAAGAATAATTAAAATCGAGAGCGCATCTCCGTCTTTTCAGGCCGGACCGGGCCGAGCAGGGCAGCCGCATTCGATTCACGGGCATTCACAGTTGGAGAGGAGTTCTATCTCCAGCAGCAGCAGCCTTCTCTCCACTGGTCTCTCTAACTCAGCCGGAGACGGGGGTGGGGAAGGGGGGCCAGCGCCTAGTCGTAGTCGAGCTGCTTGGGGCCCTGAAAGCACCCGGCGGGGGGACCACCCGACCGGCGGCGTCCGGCTGCTGTTAATGCAAGGTGTGGTGGTGGTGGTGGTGGTGGTGGTGGTGGTGGTGGTGGTGGTGGTGGTGGTGATGGTGGTGCTGGTGGTGGTGGTGCTGCTGCTGGTGGTGGTGGTGGTGGTGGTGGTGGTGGTGGTGGTGGTGGTTGTGCGAACAAAATGAATTAAGGGTGTGATGTTTGCGAGGCGTGCGGTATTGGTACGTGTGTCGTGGGGAAGGATCGGAGGGAGACGAGGGGGTATTCACTCACAAAATCTGTGACCCGACTATTACGCGTAATACGCTCCGAAATTGTACAGATAGGGCCGAAAACAGGAAAAACAGCCCAAAAAGACACAAAAATGAGGAAAATAAGAAGAATTTTGGCTATTACGCTCCTATTACGCTTCCATTACGCATACTATTTCGCCTTTATTACGGATAGAGTGACCCGACTATTATGCGAGTGCATACCCCCTCGGAGGGGGATATAAAGTACTATGCAGCAAAAAGCATAGACGGGGGACAGGGTGGTGTGAAAGAATCCAGGGTGTGAGATGTCGAATATTGGACTACTCGGCACCGAGCGCGCCGGGAGGGCGACATGCGGTAGAAATGGTGCGGAAAGATAGCAGCGAACAGCGACAGCCGCTACGAGGCCCCGGGGCGGGGCGGAGCGGGGTGGTAGTTGCTGATGTGAGGTAGTGGCTGAGGCGGCAGAGCTTTACCCAGAAGGTCGGGGTTCAACTCCCGGGAGGTAAGAAGAAACTGAGTTGCTTATTAGAATGTAATGGTCTGCCATACATAAGTACGACGAAGAGAATCAGACGCATCCAATCCACTTTTCTTGTATTAAAGACCTAGACCATAAGCGAATTTTTTTAGCAGATGATACCTTTAAACATTTAACTTGTAATTTGAAGGTGTCAGCTAGCTTTTACTCTCGAGTCCAGAAACTAAGCGCGTACCCTTACAATAATATAGCGCGGCGCTGCCAGGGGGGGCTATGACTGCCTGACGCGCAGTCTGCGCGGAACAATGGCACCTCCTCCTCGCGCGCAGCGTGTAACACTAACAGCTCCTCCCTGCCAGCGACCGCTTCGGTCCGCCACGCCGCCGGCGCCCCCCCTCCTCCCCCCTTTCCCTCCCAACCCCGCCCGCAGGCGCGCGGCGCGGCGCTGCTGGCGTCGTTCGTCGTTTACATCGTGTGCGTTCAAATTGTCGCACCCCATAGCAATTTCTCTTGCGGTATATCATCTGCTATCAATACCAATCTTGATTGATATTTTTTTATATCGATGATGGATACGAAGTTCTGTATCCGTGTTGTTCCAGTTTTTTTTTTTTTTTTTTTTTTTTTTTTTTTTTGTATCCGATGGGATACGATTTTTTTTTCGTATCATTACCCAAAGAGAAATTTTGGTGGAAGAAACGTGGATTCCACGTAGAACGGTCACGTGGATTCCACGTTGACAGATGCCGTGATTTCCACGTTGAAATGACTCTTCACTCCACGTCGAATTTTCGTCGATTCGACGTGCTCACCACGTTCTCTAAGAACAGTGTTATGATGTGATTATAAAACGTTTTGATTCTTCTCCTTTCCCCCGGGTGTCTTTTACTCAGCAATCTAACTCATTGCTTTTCTTTTTACATTACCTGGACTTGAACCGACTTGAACCCGGGAGTGTCGGATAATGGATGCTGAAAAAACTGCGTATAACCAAATAAAATTTTGTACAATAGGATTTTTAAATATGTTTTTTAGGCACGAAGTAGCCTTATGGTTTTGTGTCAGGATGCGATTTTTTTTATCAGCACGGCCCCTTACCTAAATCCTGATTTTTCTATACGATTTTCATAAGACTTGGCAGAGAGGTAGAACTCGATCTCCTTAGTTCACTGCTGAAGTGCCAGCCCAAAGTTAGCGACCAATTTTGAGAAATTTCGATCTAAAATCTCCGTTTCTAAGGTAATACTCGACTTGTCTCGGGAAAACAGCGTGGAAAGGGGAGCCGAGCCGATTCGCCATTGTCGCGGCTGCTCGACCCCTCAGCGCGGCGCGCAGGGGAGGAGGACCGGCGGGTCCGGGGACTTGTTGATTCTACTCATGCACAGTAATTCAAAAAATAAAATTTTGAACGACATGTTAGAATAAAAATGTAAAAGCAGTGTTCGAATGCCCATTGCACAACGAGCCTACAGTTCAAAAATCAAGCTGATCGGACGATTTTTACTGAGAGTCTAACTTCTAAATTGTTTCAGCTAGAAAGCTAAAATTTGGCAGGTGACCCGCTGAACTAGTGACCTTGAGATAAAAGAAATTTAGTAACATGACCCATGATGCTAGAATTTTTAAAGTTAATTTATATATAGACCATCTTCTACCGAAGAATTTAGTGAAACAAACACACTAATTAACTTCGTGCCTACCAGGATTTCCTGAAATCGTATGTATTTTTTTTAGTGTGGTCTTGGGAGGGTGTGAACGGTTGTGAGCGCCGGCTCGGCTGGGGCCGTGTCCCTCCCCCTGATCCCCACACACAGTGCGGCACTTAAGAGTCGCGGCCCTGAGGGTCGGACGAGGCGCGGGCGGGGAGGCGTCGCGACGCCTAGCACCGGGTCGGGCCCCGCCCCAGGGCATCGCTTCTAGCGGGACGCGAGAAGGGTAGAGATTGGGTCGGGCCGGGTCGCGCGGGCATCGTGCAGAGTGAAAGTAATGGATGGAATGTCGTTGGAATAATTTAAAGATCCTCTTAAATCAACTAGGAGCTAGGCGCTTGCTGATCCGACGCGCCATGTATCACACGGGAAGGGAAAGGCGCGCGCGCGCGCTCTGGCGCCGAGTTGGAGGCTGCGGGTAATGAGTAAAGTGGAGTAGGATGGCAAGGAGAAGGGGCGGGAGGAGAAGGAGAAGGGGCGGGAGGAGGAGGAGGAGGAGGAGGAGGAGGAGGAGGAGGAGGAGGAGGAGGAGGAGGAGGGGAGGAGGAGGAGGAGGGGGGGGGATGGAGCAGGCGGTGAAGGGCAGCATCTTCCCCAGCACGGTCCGCACCTCCATCTCCTCCTCGATCCGCGAGCCGTATCCATCAGTCACACGTCTCGCGAGGACGACGCGAAGCCTTGCAGCAGCAGAGGCACACGGGCTCGAGGTATAACTCTGCGTAATCCCTCCCCGCCGTCAGCGCCCCGCCCCGCCCCGCCCCGCCCCGCCCCGCCCAGCCCCGCCCGAACGCCATGACGGAGCTGAGTATCGCTATCGCTATTGCTCATCCCGCATCCCGCGCACAGCGGCCGCGGGGCCATCAGAACCGCCGCCCTGCTGCCCAGCACACTGCTCAGCTCAGCGACGCAACACACCCTCGGTCGAGGGGGAATCACTCACACAAAATGTGTGCATGATTTCTTCGACTTTTGATTATTTTTATTTATTTGATTTTTGTTTTGATTTTTCGTTTGATTGTTCAAGGAAAAATTTGGTCACTTTTTTAAAATATAAATTTTGATATTTTACCACCATTTCTAATTCTTCATCACTTTCTTTTCGGTTTTCTGTTAATTTTGTCTCGATTTTTTTGGATTTTTCTGTATCTTTCTTCTTGATTTTATTTTTATTTTTAAAATGTTTCAAATGGTTTTTTTTGTTTAGAATGATTTTCCGAAGTGACCTCACCCTCGTGCCTCGTGGCCAGCACACTGCTCGCAGCTTAAGCGACGGAGCACACCACCCTCGGGGAAAATGCCTTATTCTCGCGGGACGCACATCACACGCGGTTAATAGTTTAATATAGCTTTAACGCGATAGCTCCGCGCGCTCGGCCTTGTTCTGGTGGAGCAGACAACGGCTAACGGCCCGCCGGCCCGGCCCGGCCTCCTCCGGCTCTGTGGTTTAGCGTTGTGTGGGCTGATGAGACCCCCAGCGGCGCCGCCAGCACCCCCGGGGCTCGGCGGGGCGGGGCGGGGCGGGGCGGGGCGGGGCGGGGCGGGGCGGGGCGGGCGGAGGTCCCCCTTCTCAGCCTGACTGCCCAGCCGCTATCAAGGCAGCCCCCCCCCCACCCCCCTTCGCGGCTGCACCCGGAGCGGCTCAGCCCCCCGCCGCGCCCTCCACCACGCGCACCGCCTGACCGCAGAGAGCCCCTTCTGCTGACAGACGACCGGACGCCAGGGCGGGGCCCAGCGGCGGGCTGAGGGGCTCGCTCCACCTGGGGAGGGGTCCTTCACCCAACAAAATCAGAGTACACCATAAACACAAAACAAGAAAAAAAATCGGAAAACATCAGGAAAACATAAGAAAAATAAATCGCGTAAAAACCTGAAGAAAAAAAAAACACACTGTGAAAATCAAAGGAAAATCGAAGAAAAAAGTCGAGAGCTAATCAGAAAAAAAAAACAACACTGCAAATCGAAGAAAATCACGAAAAACTAGAAGGATCAGAAAAATCGGTGCACGCTAGAATTTAGCGTGAATGCGGGCCCCTCGGGCGTATCGCCCAGGTGGGACTAGCCCGTGACTTCAGCAGGGCGTTAGAATAGGGGCGGACCATAGGAGCAAACAGCGTCCCACAGAGCCAAAGAAAAGGTGGGTCTGCCTCTGCAACCCCCCACCCCCAGTAGCAGAAAGCCTGCAGAGATGATAGGATATGTCTAAAGTTTCGGCCTGTATATTACTCGGCGCACGACGCTCCCGCGCGGCGTGTAACTTTGACGAAATGACGTCAGCGTCAGTCTATGACGCGCCGCTCGGCCCCGCGGCGGCAGCAGCCTGTCAGCAATTAGTAGTTTAGTTCAGCGGAAGCAGAAAAGTTATTGTGGCGTTGATGCGACGAGGGTGTGGGGCGGGGCCGGGGGAGACGCGCTGATCGTAACTACCAGCTCGTGCCTAGCCCATAGCCTAGCCAGTCCGCACTGCACCGAGGATCTCAGGTCGGCTGGTGGCTGGTGCTCGATGCGCCCCCGCTTGTTCCATACTCAGCAGAGGTGCCAGTTTAGAAAAGATAAAAGAACCTAACACCGACATTTTTCAGTTAGCACACATGTATGTTTTAGACTGATGATCACCACAAGTCGACCATAAAGAACGATATTTTCTGTATAGAAGCCGAAGACGGATTGCTGGCAACAGATGAAATTGTGTTCCTGAGACGCAATAACAATCTCAGATGATAAATGAAGATAGTTTAGTCCCTCTCGACGTTTGTATTGATGATACGATGAATGCAAGTTTCTACACTCTATAACTCGCCCTTATGTGGTCGAAATCTAGTCTTAAATCGGAGAAAATTAAGACAAGATTTTGACGGCTGGAAGACGAGTCGACGACGACGGCATTCAGATGGCACTTCTGACGTCGGTGGTGCTAAGAAAGTCACCTCGGGCTGAACTCGAAGTTGTCTTTTAAATGCTCCTTAATTGTAGCCTTGTTTCCGACGTGGCCATCAGAAGAGTAAAACAACTCGCTTCAGCTTCCTACACGGTAAAAAAGATGTCTGATTTTTTAAGGAAAAAAGGAAAACTTTGAGGACCATGGATACTTTAAAGAAAACTCCATAGATTTTGAGGAAGTTTCCTCAAAATTTGTGGAGATCCTCAAAATTAGTGGAGATCCTCAAAATTTGTGGAGATTTCCCTTATTTTTTTCAAGAACCTTCCTCAAAATCTGAGGGGTTTCCCTCAAATCGCGGAAGTTCCTCAAATTTTTCCCTTTTCCTCAAAAAATCAGACATTGCTTTAACCGTGTAGTACACTCTCAACCCGTTACTAATTTTTTGCCGCCCTTTGTCAGTACTCTGCAAATCTAAGTGTGATACTACATGTCAGTTTAAACTGCGAAACTTTAGTTTCGCAGTTACAACTGCAAAACTCACGAGTTCGTCAGTTTAAACTGCAGAACTCCCGACTTCGTCAGTTTAAACTGCAAAACTCCCGAGTTCGTCAGTTTTAACCGTGAAACTGTTCTGCAGTTTAAACTGACGAACTCGTGAGTTTTGCAGTTTAAACTGACGAACTCGGGAGTTCTGCAGTTTAAACTGACGAACTCATGAGTTTTGCAGTTGTAACTGCGAAACTAAAGTTTCGCAGTTTAAACTGACATGTAGTATCACACTTAGATTTGCAGAGTACTTATGAGAGGTTTTCAAGCAGCAGGAATACTGACTTTAGTTTTAATTGCTTTTTACATTACTGACAATTTTATTTTTGATTAATATATCTTGAACGAAACTATACGAAATAATTGACAAATTGATCAGTAATTCCTGCTGTAGAGAATGCTAACGTTTCAACTGACAAAAGTCAGTACTTACAGGTCTGAGAGTGTACACTCTAAATGAAAAAGGACAATTTTGTCCCAGAAAATGTTGCGTTTTTGTACACATCATTTTCTTGGGACAAATTGTCCCAATAAAATGGGACAATTTGCATCCAAAATATTACAAATCGTCCCAAACTATTACACAAATTTGTCAAAAGGAATAGGTGTATACAAAATCGCAACATTTCTTGGGACAAAATTGTCCCTTTCCATTTAGTGTGTACCAAACAAGGTTCTGCCAGAGGCAGCGATTGTACGCCTCTCTAAGCCGGCCACCACAACCTCACCGGAGGGGGCAAATTAAGGTTTTCGTCAACAATGTAATTCAGGCTCAGCAGGCGTACTCCTCACGGTTCTTGAAGGCGGCGCGACAGGTGTGCTGCCGGTGCCGGCAATGACCCCCCTCGGCTCCGCGCCGCTCCGCCTGCCCCGCGTCCACCTCGCAGTGTGTCACCCGCAGCAGGCCGCGCTGCCTATGAATAGACTTACGGCACGCTCTTCGACACATGTCACGGGGCATTATTTTGGGAACATGGTCCCCTCCGCCTCACTGCAGCTGCAGCACACGAATAATGTCTCTGTTGCTGCTGCTGGTGGTGGTGGTCCTTATTCTATTCTTCTTATTGCGGGAGGGTGACGCGCTCTTGCCCCCTCGCCCCCCCCCCCCCTCCCCCCGCACCGAACCGCCCCACCCCCGTACTCCGCGCCAACTACAACCGCCGCAGCCTTGGCCGGCCACCACCCCACACTCCAGCTAAACTCCATTAACTCTGTCCGCCCCATCCCTATACTCCCCCTCCGCCTGCTCCACCCCGCACGGCTGCACCCCACACGAGAACATACAATCAGCCCACTTGGTTTTGCATGCCGCATGCAGTGGGCGTGTTGCGCAAGGGAATGTCGTACTCGGTGAGGGTGAAGGAAGCACGGGGCGAGTGGGGAGGAGTGCAGCAGCAGGGTCAGGGTGGTGTTGGAAGCCAGCAGGTATGTGGTCTGTGAGGGAGAGAAATAGATATAGAGGGAGAGGAAAAATCTCGGGAAAAATGCCTGCACCCCGATCAGAGCTAGAAGCACTTCCACCCGCCCTGCCTTAGTCATGTACCGAGGCATTTTCGTATTATTACTAATATCAGAGTAATGCTGTAATATTGAGGAATTATTGTGGGTAATATTGATGTAATATTCACAAAAATATGAGTAATATCGAGGTTATATGAAGGTATTTTTGGAAAAATTGGAGTAATATTGATGTGATAATAGTCTGTCAAGGAATATGAGAGTTGACGACCCCTTGGCCCTAGACAGCTGAGTTTATCGCGGCGACAACCACACTGGTAAAACTAGGGCGTAACCTTACGCCTTCTCTCAGGCGTACTGTGATTAACCCTTGAGAAAAGGCGTAATAGGTCTATCCGCTCCAATTTGCCCTATCTAAATGTATGGGAGAAATTCTGTCCTACGCCTTATTTCAAGCGTAACCTCTTCAAGCGTAACTGAAAGCCTTTTTCAAGCGTACAGTTACGCCTTAGTTTTACCAGTGCACGCAGTCCGCTGAAGCCGTCATTCAAGAGTTTAAATTGAATTCCCCCCAAAAGTTACGTACAACGCCACCTCAAAAATATTATAAAAATCAGAAAAAATGACATTTAAAGCCTACCCTGCAACCGACTGCAACACAGCATTAATGTTCAATAAAAATTCAGGAAATGTTACGACGATGGTGAACCGAAACCGAAATGCAGAGTTGCGTACCCCTTAGCAAGCCGGGCTGTGGGCAAGACCGGCGAGTAGCATCGAGAGGCCGAAACTGGCCTCTTTTCCCCCTTACGTAAATTTTAAACAAACAGAGCACACACACAATACGGCAGAAAAAAGTCACCCTCGTAAGCCCAGATGTCTGTGTCCCACCGAAAATAAAAATATATAGTCATACACTGAGGCTCATAGAGCGGTATGACTGCTCGCTCCTCCCAGCGCTATTGTTTTTCCAGGCGGTGGTGAGAGGGGGATGAGAGGGGGGAGGGCGCACCGCACGCACCGAGCAGCCTGTTTGGGGCGCCCAGCAGCGATCGGATAACACAACAGTTCACCAGTTCACCTGAGCCGCGCGCGGCCGCCCGCGCGTCTCTCACTGTAACGCGACTCCAGCCTGTCATTCCATGGACTACGCGCATACGCACTCACGAGCACGGGAGAGGAACGCGGAGAGCGAGAGAAGAACCTAGGAGAGGGGAAACGAAGAGGAAATAGGGAGCATCGTAGACAATTTGTGGGCTCGAGTGGACAGACAGACAGACAGACAGACAGACAGACAGACAGACAGACAGACAGACAGACAGACAGAGGGACGGAAGGACGGAAGGACGAACAGATGGACAGAACGACAGCTGAAATTTTTGGTGTTTGTTTATTTTAGGTAGAATAGGTGGGACTAGTTTAGTTGTGTTTTTTGTTGTACAACATACATATATCATAGTGGGTACACTCTTAACTTCTTAAAAAGAAAATTCCTCGTATTGCAAAGAATTCTGTGCACACTGTTAAATAAGTTCTGCGTAGGATTTTCTTCGCAGGGCTACAAAAAAATTCTCACTCTTTGTAAGCATTTGCTTCGTAACTTGTAAAGAAAACAGACACTTTGTAGGCCGAAAAGAATTTCTTTGCAGTCTGCGAAGCACGAGCTTTGTAGCCTACGAAGAATCCTTTTTTTCTCTGTAAGTTACGAAGCAAATCGACGCATCCGTGCAACAACGGCGGATCTGTGGAGAACACGTGAACAAAGGCGGATCTGTTTAGGACGCGTGAACAAGGGCGTATCTGCTTTTTGAGAATTTCTGCATGCCTATCTTTGGAGGCCTCTTACTCCTCGTGGTGACGTCAGACCGTTTTAAAAGCGTTATCGTTTTATTCCAGGCTCAATGCAGAGTGCAATGAGATATTGTCCGGAATGATCTGACTTTACCACGAGGAGTAAGAGGCCTCCAAAGACAGACATGCAGAAATTCTCAAAAAGCAGATACGCCTTTGTTCACACGTCCTAAACAGATCCGCCTTTGTTTACAGGTCCCCCCCAGATCCGCCGTTGTTGCACGGATGCGTCGAAATTCTTTGCAGTTTACGACGAGTGGGAATACTTCGCAGAACTTAAAGAGTGCAACCGTGCACGGTAAAAAAAGTCTCTTGTATTTCAAGATCTTTCGTGGATCTTATAGAGAATACCAATGGACATCCAAGACAAATCTTAAAATACAAGAAACTATTTTTCCCGTGTAGTACAAAGCCAACACACAGCCATTTTTTTCTAATACAAAGAAAATTCCTTTGGTACAAAGAAAAACTTCTTGTATTACAAGAAAATTTGTTGTATATCACGGTTGCACAGAATTCTTTGTATCCTACGAAAACTTTCTTTGTAAAAAGTTTCGAGTGTAGATAGAGCAGCGAAACGAGCGAGCACAGAGGCTTGTGTGCGTCCGACAAAGATAGGCGAAAGTGTGAGGGAGATATGTTCTAGTACGAACATCTCTTTCTCGCCAGTAGTTTTCAGACGCATACGAGCCTTTGCGCCCGCTCGTTTCGCTGCTCTGGTAGTAGAGCACCTGAGTTACACACTCTAAATCTTCTAAAAGGAAATTTTTCGTATAATACAAAGAATTCTGTGCAACCGTAATATACAGGAATTTTTCCAGAAAAAAATTATGTGATACAAATGTTTTTTGTAATTCAATTTTTTTTCTGTGTATTACAAATATTTTTTCTTTGTGTTACAAATATTTTTCTTTGTGTTACAAAAAAAATTTGGCTTTGTATTACTTGAGAGAGAGAGAGAGAGAGAGAGAGAGAGAGAGAGAGAGAGAGAGTGAGTGAGTGAGTTTATAACGGTTTTACTGCGGGGTTTCAGAACAATCGTGGGCCAGGAGGTTGAGCTTTCCTTGTTACAGTGGGCTGACTTTGCAGCCTGCTGCATGCTGTGCTTATTGTTTTGTGTCAGAGGAGGAGAGAGAGAGAGAGAGAGAGAGAGAGAGAGAGAGAGAGAGAGAGGGGGAGAGAAAAGAGGCGGGGCGCAGAGGGACATTCCGTAGGTGGCGCTGGCCGGGCCGCGAGGCAGCAGCGCCATGCAGACCCATTTGGCACATTCCAGTAGTTGCCGCGCTCGCTCGCGCTGCCTGGAGCGAAGCGAGGCCGGCGCGACACGCGACAAAATTGACTCCCCTCTCTCCCCCCGCCGCCCCGACCCCGCGGCTCCCTCCATACGTCGGTTTAAAGGGTGAAAGCGCACGCGCACACACACACTGCTGAGCCAGCGGGCGCGGCGGGCGCAGTGGGTCACTGCCATCTCATTCCGAAAGATCGCCCTCGAACCTCCGTCCTTGTTGCACGTTTGGTGATGTCCCATGTTGGGAATAGCAGGGCCCGACGAGTGCGACTAGGACGGAGAGGCGCCAGAGCGATCTTCGGAATCAGTCGAGTGCGCGCGGCGTGGCGTGGAGGAGCGTGGGGTTGGGGTGGGAGGAGAGCGGTGCGGGCTGGAGGTGATAGGGGATGGCCCGAGGCCGCGGAGCGGGACGGCTGGGGGAGGGGGGGGGGGCAAGCAGGGCAAACCCCTTCAGTGAGTTTCGTTGTGTACGTTAGAGAGCACTTCAAGGACCTAACTGAGCGAGCGATAGCCCGCCTCTTTCCACCCCCCCCCCCTCCCTCTCCCCAATCCCATTCCACCCCGCTCTGTACACTGTATACTTTCAATAAAGTGTACATGATGGCATGTATACTTCAAAAAATGTATACATATACAATGTTCGCTTTTTAAAATGTGTTTAAATGCCAATGTACGTATTTTTGAATATCTATCTAGACTTTTTAAGGAATTCACGAACTGCGCCGTCAGTTTACACCCCTAGTAACACTGAACCGTCGAGCGAGACTCGCCTCCTTCTCGCCGCTCGGGAGCCCAATAGTCGCCCGCGCGTCGACCGCCTGACTCTTGCCCGACTCATGCCTTAGCAACTATCAGGTGTAGTCAATGGAACGTTAATGCCCAGTTAAATGTCGGGCGTTCACAAGAACGCATCCGACGCCACTCTAACGCCGTGGCGGTTCCCGATTCGCGGTTGATGCGGCGAGAACGTTTCAATACTGTTCCTCAGTGAGCTGTTCGTTCCCGATTCGAGTTAATGCCTCGGCAATGCTAAAGCGGGTCTCGCTGCGGCGGGAGCGAGGCGGGTGTTGGTCGGTTAAGAGTTTCGTCAGCCGTAAGATTCACGCCACTTGTCAACCCCGCGTTGACGCCCAGGCGATTGTCGCGCATACGTCAACGCAGGGTGAATTTGGCGACAAATGTCGTGTATCGATTTTTTAGCACCGCCGCTTGTTGACTTCTCGTTATTGCTTCCCCGATTCTCTTAAGAACTGCAGCGCGGCGATTTCGTGGCGTTTACGTATCAACGCGCCCGAAAGCTTCTTGCCTGCGAACATCGCTGCTGTAGTGTTCGGGCAACTCCTGAAAGCGCGGGAGCAGGGGGTGAACGGTGCGTTGTACGCAGGGCAGGCCTCGCCGCTCCGTTGATGCGGCGCGATTGGGCTGGCGCCACGCGCCCCGCTGATATCTTTTGGTCAACCGCGTGAGACCTCCGTCTCCACACCTGATCACGAGGGGACTGCACCGAGATCGCCGACATGCAATTTGGCGATCGCTAGCTGGTTTCGACGCCACAATGTCGCCCGGGCGGCAATTGCCGGGGCGTTAACCACACGACGGAGTAGAGGTGGATCGGGCCGAGAAACTTTGGGACTTAGAATATTTCTGGCTCTCGCTGGTTGGCAAAGTGGAAGTGGTGAGCTGCCGTGCGCTGCAGCGCGGCGATCGTGGGGCGTTAAACCGGCCGCGACAACGAGTGACTCTCTGTCCCGAGTTAGATTAGGAACCGTACCGAACACCGTTCTTCCCATGAGAAGCGCTTAGCTCAGGCGGCAAGGGCGTGGAGTTGTACCACGAGTTGTCCGGGTTCTAATCCTGCATCTTTTCAATTTTTTTTCGGTTTTAGTCTGTTGCCTAACGGTTGACGCCTCATTCTCGTCCCGCTAACGCCTGAACAACAGCCGCCCGGTCGACAATGTCACAACAGTTGTCCAGGTCCTTTGCTAGTCGCCTCACTGTTGCCGACAGTGCCACTCCGCATGTCGCCGCGTTACCGCCCGGCGTTACAGTATCAATGACGTATGGCGTTACTGTAGCGATAATGTTTGGCGTTGAATCCGCGCTGAAGTAAGGCGAGCCCATGGCGGTAACGCCATTAGTGCCATTTCGTACAACGTCAGATCATCGCCGGCGTTAACGCCGCGTTAAATGTTAGTCGCCCGGCGGTAGTCAGGCGAGAGCCGCCCGATACATTTGTGTTACTCCCCGTGTGCACCTTGAAAAACTGTAGACATTGACATGTATTCACGAAATTGTGATTGTGCTGCGATGCCCAGATACACTGGAAACACAAGTGTGCGAATGCCCATTCGTACACTTGAGGGAGTAAAAAGGTGTGAATTTTCCTCGGAAATTCACATACTTTGGCCTCAAAAAGCACGAATGGGCATTCACATACCTGGAAGTGTGTGACATTAACGCACTCAAGTTGCCAGTGTGTAATCTGTCGTCCTACTGCCTGGTACTGAGAGTGGGGTGAAGCAGGTGAAGAAGTTCAAGCTGCACCAGACATCCATTCGTTTACCTGCTGCAGAAGTATTGAGGAGGGGGAAACTTCTTGGTAACCGCGTCTAGCGAAAAACAAATTTGTCGTGCGTCACACGTCAATTGCTGTGACCAATTTTGGTCACACAGTCACACAGCACGCAATGCGGCCTCCGTTTTATGTGACACGACCGTATGACAGGACTCGAGCTCCGCGGGGTAAACGGCATGTCACTCACTCAGGAGGTCGCATCACAGACGCGACCAAAAACTACGGTCGCACCAGACACATGCGACATGATGCCGCACTTGCATGAGTGACACGTGTCACATTCGTTTCTCCAGTGATGGGAGAGACCGGCACGACTTGGGGTGGGGCGCGGCAGAGTGGGGAGAGCCGTGACATGCGACACTTACTGATGTGGCGGCTCCAACCCCAAGGTGCGGCCCATGGACACGCGGGTTCACGGTAAAAACAAGCCCAAGGATTATTTCCCACGGCAGTTGGAAACCAGGAGATGCCCTGGAAATGATTTCCAGGGCATCCCCTAGGAATCCCATAGGGCACCTCCTAGGAAATCCTAGGGTAACCCCTGGATATCCCAGGGGATTCCCTGGAAATCATTTCCAGAGCATCTCCTGGTTTCCAACAACCCTGGGAATCCCAGAACTTGTTTTTACCGTGAACCAGGCACATAGGCGTAGGCCGAGGGGTCCACCACTCTAGTAATCTTGTGTACGCTTTGTCCGATGGTAATGACATCCCAAAAATTCCTCTTTGCGTAGTTTTCATGCTGTTTAGGGCTTTCCCTCATTATGATGGTAATCATTGGTAATCGGTAATCGTTTGCACTCTCCTGAACCGAGTGATGGACCCCTCGGCGTCGGCCCAGCCCGCGCTGCAAACAGACCCTCGTCGAGCAGCCCCGCCTCGCCTTTCCCCGCCCAGCCTCGTTTCGACGCACCCAGGCTCTTTTTCCATTACTCTTTTTTTGTTCTTCATTGTCGGCGGCGCGGCGGGGCGACAGTGACGCCTCAGAGAATGTCAATATGCGGCCAGTCCCCTCGCCACCAGCCAACACGCCTGCCACCCCGCCCCGCCCCGCCCCGCCCCGCCCCGCCCCGCCCCGCCAGGGCCCGCGTCATATTGCCGAAATGAATGTCATTCCGGACGCAAGCACAGCACAGAAAAATTTACTTCGGATTTTTAAAATAAATAAAAATGTGGACATTTTGCCCTACAAGCTGTCATTACACTTACTTGCTATTGGTTATAAACAATAAAAAAAATACTTTCGTCATTTTGCGGGAAGTACTTCCGTCTTTTGATGGATGCTGCGGGCACGATTTTGATGTCCCCCATTGTGGTGCCCGTGATGCCGTCGAAGCAACCAAATTATTGCTTTTATTTTTAAGGCGTTTGTACCGCAAAGCACAACGTAGCGCAGGCCCAATCTTCTTCTTCGTGCTCTACGCTAGAAAAAAATACCGCAGGCGGCAACGGGTTCGCCGTTAGCCGCGCTGTAGTTTTCCTTTGACCTACGGCACGACCGTAACGGTACAAGCTGTACTTTATTCTGTAGGATTTTAACTGTATTGAGCCTACACCCAATATTTCGAATTTACGAAAGGTCTCGGAAGGCACATCAAACCGTTTGCAAAATTTACACAAATTTAAATAAAAATTGGCAGCAATCGTTTAAATTTTTATTTGGCACCAGGATTTAATACTATGTACTTAACACACGTCGACTAGAGTGCCACGTGATGTCACTCCTCACTTACCCAATTCGCTCCCTGACACAGTCACAGTCACCTTCCCCATCCATCCATCAACTGTGCGCCACCCCCTCCCCTCGTCCCGGACCGCCCGGGCATAAACCGCGAACCATGGCGCAATATTCATGAGAATGGCAACTAAACGTAATGCGTTTATCATCAGGGGCCCTGCGCCCTGCGCGCGCCGAGGCGTGGGAGGCCTGGGGGAGGGGTCGGGGAGGATACAAGCCCGGGCCAGGCCAGGGTGGCGCGGAGAAGGCCTCTTGGGACCGCACCTGGAGAGGCGGTGTTTTCACTACGAGTCGATAAAAATTCTCACGAGTACAACACTGTGAGGGGCTATAGTCACGAGGGGTGCTTCACTGTTAATTCAAGCTTACACACTGGAAATCCAAGTGTGCGAATGTCGCACACTTGTAGGTGCGTGAATGTTGATTCGTACACTTGGGGGTGAAACTTTTTGACTTCCGCTTAAAATATAACTTCTGAGGTCAGCATCATCTCCGGCGTAAAATTTCCTTTTAAACGAGCTCGCATGTGATAGGGTGAGATTGTTACTTTACCATGGACACGCCCTTAAATACAATTTCAGACATTTGATTCTATGAACATACCCACTTCAATATAAATCGCAACCCTATCACATGCGAGCTCGTTTAAAAGGAAATTTTACGCCGGAGATGATGCTGACCTCAGAAGTTATTTTTGAAGTGGTAGTAAAAAATTTGCACCCCCAAGTGTACGAATGAACATTCAAACACCTACAAGTGTGCGACGTTCGTACACTTGCCGATTTTTCTGATTTTTAGGCAACGGAGTTGCCTTCTGAAATCGCTTTGAAACGTCTGTCAATTGTTTTATATGGCCCCTTACGGGAGGAAAAAATCCGCTCCAACGATTTTTATAATATTACCTACAGTTATAGTATGTAAACTTGTATACTCACTCTGAAAGTTTAATAGAAATTTAAACTACAGATTTTCTGTAAATTTGAATTGAAATTTCAGTTGCTATGGTAATGCTCGACTTGTCAGCTGAAATCACCTGGAGAAGGGGATAGTTTTTCGTGGTGGGGCTAGGCGGAGTCGAGCCAACACGGAGCGAAAGAGAAACCTCTAAAGTCTGCGTTCAAACAAAGCTCTGCTTCAGTGAAACGCTCAAGAAAGAGATGACACCACTGAAATTCGCACGTGACCACCATACCGCCCTTTCGAAACCTACTTCATTTTTACCGAACGAACAGTCGACTGCGGCGCACTTCTGCCAACCTAAGATAATAATTTCAAATCGTAACGTAGGGGGATTAGTGATCCTTTTCATGTTTTCTAGGTTGGCACGTTGTGTAAACAAGGTTTGTTTGAGGTGGACGCGCGTGCGCTGTGTCGCCGGCCGTCTTTCAACCATGGCCGCCCTCGGCCGGGAGCTGAGGCTCCCACCTCGCGACTTTAAATCATCGTATAAAGTTATCGAAACGTTGACAAGGCGAACTGAATGCGTAAATAGTACTTTTTTACCTGCAGAAAACGGTTTGGTAAGTTTGACTTCAATCTGGTGAGCAGAATTCATCGCGCGCTTGCCCGCGATGTCCTGGGCGTATCAGCCGTATTAGTTAGGGCCCCGGTTCGCCCCTTCAGTGCGCCCGGTGGAGGGGACGGTATTGTTGACGTTCCGCTCCGGCCGTGACCCCCGTGACCTCGCCGCCCATTTTTTGCCGTCAGAAGGAGAGCTTCTTTTCTCTCTTTTTCCTGGCGTTTAGATGACGGCCTAACTGCCGGAGAGTATTCATTGCCTGAAACCCGCCTCATCAAATCGAACTTATAATTATTTAGTCACTATCTTGACTATTGTAAACTAAAGAAAACTACTGCGTTTTCTTACAGTCTCATTATACACTCACAATAATTTTACCATAGTTATAGAAACTCCGTTGTCTATCAGGATTTCGTGAAATCGTATTTTTTTAGTTTAATGTGATTTTCCTTCATTTTTACAAACTTTAATTCTTGATTATTTATTTCTGATTTTCTTTGATTTTAACTTGATTTTTTTTCTGATGTTTTGCAGATTTTGTATTAGGGAGTACACTGATTTTTTTTGAGTAAAGGACTCTTTGGGTAATCATTACTGTACTGATCGTGCACTCGGAGACGATTTTCAGACAGAATCTTTAAATGTTGGCCATCAAACTGGTTAAAGTTTTTCTTTTTAATAATAATTTCATTTATTCACAATTTACACCAATTAACGAAAACAAACCTACCCCTTGAAATCTCAGATGCATTCCTGCTGCACGCACTCATGGGCACACCATCCTCCCTTACAGGCGGCAACACAGTTTTGCTATCTTAAGGGGCTCAATCAGTGATATTTTTTTTTATTTATTTTTTTTTAATAAATCTAATCGCCTGCCGTTCTTGGTCCAGAGTGTACACCAGTAAGGTTTCTAGTGCGGAGTAACCACATTGCTACCTGGGCCGGGACGGCCCGTCCCGCCCAGCACCAGCATGAGCACCAGCACCACCGGAACCCCATCCTTAACCAAAGTCCTCGGATATGGACGTGGTAGGCAAGAGGAGATATCCGTCTGCCTCACCGAGGGGTGCTTCACCTCGAAAAGTCAGTGTACAGCGGGGAAAAAAGTCACATTTTAGTCACGTTTTAGTCACTTTTAGTCAATTTAGTCACATCAGTCATTCAGTCAATAAGTCACAAAACAGCTTAAAATAATGAGCTTTTTACAACCATTGTGTGACTTGTTCTCATACTTCTGCGACACAAATGCTCATTATCAATAAATAAGGTATTAGTCACACCCAGTTTAAAGTCGCTTCAAGTCAAAATTTACTCACGATTACTTTACTCAAGATTAAAAATCTTGATTAGTCATCTCCAATCTTATAGTGGATCGCACCGGCGACAAAACAGCCCAAAATTTCCTTGTTTTTAGTCACTTATTTTGGGATAAAAAGTCAAAATTTAGTCAAAATTAGTCAGTTTTAGTCAGCAAATCAATCCTAGTCAATTGACTTTTTAGTCAGTGTACACCCACTATCGATGTGAGGTACCCCTCGTGCCTCACACATGTGTATATTCGTTATCTGGCAACACTAAGAGAAGCACGTCAGGATCAGGGCGACCTTGATCTCCATTAGGAGCTGCGGAGATCGAGACAGCAGGTTGCCATTCGGCGCACGCGGCGCACCGGGCTGGACAACCCACGATTTGTTTTTAAATTTGAATCATTTAAAAACGTTCAGGAAAAGAAAGGGACAGAGCTGCAGCGAGAGAAAGAGATCCCAGCTGGGGGAGGATGGATGGAAGCGTGTAGAATCCCGATGGGAATGTTTTGAATTGCATGAATAGCGCAGCGCACCTGTCAATACAGCTCTCCGCCCCGCCCCACCCTACATCACCCCAACCAGGTCCCATGACACTTTAAAAAATAAATAAAAAAGCGCTCCGTGAGGGAACACTTCGGGTGCGCCGCACTCCCCAACTTCCCCCGATCATACCGTCACTGCTCACTCCTGTTCCACGATTATTCGACCACCGGATAGGTTTTAAGTCCGGTTAAGGGGAGGGGGGGTTGTGCATGTGCAGTATGTTTTGTCTAACAGGTTTTGCTTACCTTTAAGATGGCACGCGGCCTTTAGGTCTGCCTGGGAAGCAATCGCCTAATCGCCCCCCCCCCCTCTCCCCTTCTCTCACCCATCAAACCGCTCCTACCTTGCTGAGCGATTCCGGTGCGTGCACTCGTATAGGCGCACTCCTTTAGTGCGAGAGAGCCGGAGCGCTCTCGCACCCTCCGAAGACTCGTTGAGAGCGAGAGAGACAGAGAGGGGAGTGCGTGCACCGGCATCGCTCTGCTGCCTGACCTCAGCGGCGAGGGGGAGGGCGGTCCCGACGGTCTCTACCTTCCCCCCGTCCCCGGCGCGAGGACCGGACCGGGCCGGACGGGTCGCGCGGTCCACTGCATTCCTCCCCCACCCTCCTATTCAACCCCTCTGCCCCTTACAAGATGTCCGCATTGCTGGAGATGTCATCCCGGCGGTCCCTGTACACCCTACCGGTCCCCGCTGGCCTGCGCTAATGATGCGTCCAGTCCCATGTCGGCGCTGCAGCCCCCCCCCCGCTCCCCTATACCACTTTCAGACCCACGAGGAAAACCCCCGCCGCAGCGCCGCACCACAGCCGCACGGAGGCGGACCGGACTGCCAGCTCTGTACCACGAATACGGACGCGAGCCGGGAATAGCCGAGCCGATGACTTGGGCCGACCCGATCCTGGAGGACCTCCTGGAGGCCCTCTACCCGACCTGACCCAACCCGACCCTAACCGACCCAGCCGTATATCCGATCCGACAAGCCATTTTGATACACCTGAAGGGGAGGGGGGGGGGGGGGGGGGGGGGGGGACGACCGAACCAAAATTTGCACTCTGATGGCATGATCATACACTCGTAAAACAAATGTTTAGTTCTAAACATCACCTGATGTTTAACTGCTAATGTTTAATATTTAAACACTACTATATCACGTTTAGTTCAAACTATACACCAGCAGATGTTTATTTTTTAAGCACTTTGCAAGTGTTCAGTTGGCTATACACTTGGCGCAGCGTGGTATCCCTATGCTTCTCCATGTGAAGCCTCGGTCAAGTGTTTACTTCTATGCATCACAAAATGTCTAAGCTCTAAACATTTACGAAGTGCATCGAAGTGTGTAATTGTTAAACATATTGTCATGTTTAGTTCCTGCTATATATCATGTCATGTATAGAATTGCCAAGTATACACCATGATGTATGGAAACTAAACATTCGTTTTACCATCAGTGTAGTGGAGGGATCAACATCTTAGTCTTGCTTTGAGATTGAGTACGTCAAATATATGATTCGCAATCGGGCCTCTTTTCTTGAAATATAGGCACATTTTTTCAGCTTGATTTCAAAGATGGCATCGATTGTGTACACAAGATTGCACAAGTCGCGCGGCACCCTCGGAGAAACCGTTAATTGGATGAATGTCCTTTCCCGCAGCGGGACCCGGCTTCACGTCAACGTCATTCCCATCCACTCGCTAATTTCAGTTTTGTGTTTCTTTCCACAGAAAAGCCTTCGCGCGAGGCGTTGCAGATGAGAAAGCCTGACGGCACAAACACCAGCAGCAGCAGGGCATCGCGGTAAGTTTGGCCACCACGCACCATAAAGTAAGATTCCCTCACAGCCACTAGCCCTCCTCCCCCTCATAGCTGCTAGCCCCACCAAAATTTTTAGTTTCAGAGCGGTATCTCTGTATCCGTTGATGGGTTACGGCCGTTCAGTTTCGACGCTTTCCACGGGCTCCTCGCGGTGCACGGGATTCGTATGGTGTTTTTCTGGTGTTGGAAAGGCTATTTTAATTATCATTAAACGTGACGAAAGTACATTATATCTACAACAACATGAGTTTGTTGTAGTTTCAAATTGTTAGACTTTTTTGGTGAATACAGGGTGGGTGGCCCACTCACCTCCCCCCCCCCCCCCCCGGCCGATTTTTCCAGTAAGGCAGACCCGCAACAAGTTTTTTTTAGGCAACGGAGTTGCCTTCTAAAATCGCTGGAAAACGTGCGTGTTTTGTTTCATATGGCCCCTTACGACAGAAAAAAATCTGCTGAAGGGAATTCGATGATATTAAGCATACATTTAGAATGTAATCTAGTACATTCGATTCTGAAGTCTAGTTGAAATCTGTATTGCAGAAATTTTGTAAATTTGAATTGAAATTCGAGTTTCTATGGTAATGCTCGACTCGTCAGGCAAAATGAACAGGGGAAGGGGATATTTTTTCGTGGAGGGGGTAGGCCGAGACGAGCCAACACGGAGCGAAAGAGAAACCTCTAAAGTCTGCGTTCAAACAAAGCCAGCCTTTAGTTTCGAGCGCAAGAATGAGATAACACCACTGAAATTCGCACGTGACCACCGTACTGCCTTCTTTAAAACTACTTCAGTTTTACTGAAACTTGCCCCGGTTCTGCCAACTAAATGTGTGCCTCAAAGAATGAGTTCCAATCGTAACGTTATGAGAGCAGTGATTTTTTTCATTTTATTTGGTTGGCATGTTGTGTCAACAACGCGAAAGCAGGCCAAGCATGTCCGCCATTGCCGGTGGCTGATGTGCCCACCTCGCGACTTTAAATCATTTTTTAAAGTTATCGAAACGTTGACAAGGCGAACTGAATGCGTAAATAGTAGTTTTATACCTGCGGAAAACGGTTTGGTAAGTTTGAGTTCGATCTGGTGAGCAGAATTCTTGAAATGATGTACATTTACGTGTACCATTTTGTGTAAACAACGCCTTAACTCCGCGTTTTCCCAATAGAGCGCACCCCCGTCGCGGCCGCGGCGCGCTTGCCCGCTGGTCCTTCGCGTACCAGCGGTATTAGCTAGGGCCCCGGTTCGCCTCTTCCTTGCGCCCGGTGGAGGGGATGTTAGTGTTGACATTCTCCTCCGGCCGTGGCCTCGCCGCCCAATTTTTGCCGTCAGAAGGAGAGCTTTCTATTCTCCTGCTCCTATCGATTAAATGTCGGCCGAACTGTTGGAGAGTATTCATTACTTGAAACCCGCGTTATCAATTCAAACTTAGAATTATTTAGCCACTATCTTGACTATCGTAAACTAAACAAAACCAGTCGGTCTTCTTACAGTCTTATTCAACACTCACAATATTTTATTTTAGTTATAGAAACTCCGTTGTCTACCAGGATTTCGTGAAATCGTATTTTTTCTTATTACAAATTCTCTATAACTGGTAGTAGGAAAAATAAAAGTTCCCATGAGTTGCCAAAAGTTTAAGGAACTTCATTATTAGTAAAGTACATGAACAGTAAAAGTTCCCGAGTATCTAAAAGTTTAAGGAACTTATTTTTTTTTCTTCGACCAATTATTATAAAACAGCAAATTTAAAATCAAAAGAGAGTTTGTTGTTGCAGGTCTGCCTATCCTAAAAAAAAAAAAAAAAAAAAAAAAAAATGGGCCGGGGTGCGTGGGCCACCCATGCATGTGATGTATACATTTGATGTACATTTTGATGTTCAAAAAACACCAAATCTACCCACGTTTTAATCCGTATCCGCTCCGTATACTCTCATGGTTCCCAGACGGGGCCTATGGTCCCGCACATCACACGCCCCACTACCCCTCCCTTCCCGACGCGTGCGCGGTTCGGTCGGATGGGCCGGATATGATGATGATTGTGCCTCTGGGACTTTCGGTCGCAAACTCCTGCGCCGGCCGGGCTGGTGCTGGTGCTGGTCGGGCGCAAACTCCAGCTCGCTAGTCAAGGGCAGCAGGAGGGCAGGGCAGGGACGCCCTCGGAAACACGCTGCTGAACACGCGGGCCCGGCCGGGCCGGGCTGCCGGCGTCCTACGAAGAGCGCTTTCCTCGCCCTGTCTCTCTCGCACTCATGGGCTTCGCCGTGCAGGTGCGAGAGAGACGAAGCGAGTAGAGCGCACTTCGGAATAAGTCGGCTGGGCACGTAACAGTACGCCCAGGACTACTCTTCTCTCCTCCCTCTCTCTCGCGCTGCAGCTACACCGCACCACACCCGACCCCCGGCCCGGCCCGGTGTGTGCGCCCGGCACGGCACCACAATCGCCTCGTCTCCAACCAGGCCCACTACCAGCAGGCCCAGCCCCGGCCCAGCCCCCACACTGTATACAGGGTGATTCCGGGGGGAGGAAGCTCCTACAGCTCCTCTTCATTTCTGTGTGCGAACCGGTTGCGTCATCGCAAACAATTACACTCCTGAAGAGCACGCAGAACGACACCTTAGACTGAAAGGCACGCAGTCCAGCCGCCCGTTCCAAGACTAACGCAGTTCAGCTGCACTCTCCGAAAGACACGCAGTTCAGCCGCTCAATCCGAGACTCACGCAGTTCCTATCTCTGGAGCGGTAAGCTGCGTGTCTTTCGGAACGCGCAGCTGAACTGCGTTAGTCTTGGAATGGGCGGCTGAACTGCGTGCCTTTCAGAACGCGCGGCTGAACTGCGTGCCTTTCAGTTTAAGGTGTCGAGAAGAAGATCGGCGGCGCAGAGAGAGATAGAGTGGCAGTGGTGAGGGAGAGGTGTTAGAGGGAGAGAGAGACAATTTGAGAGGGAGAGAAAGGGGGTTAGTGCCAGCACAACGAGGCGCTCGGCACGTCGCACGTCAACTGCTAGACTGGACAGAAAAGAGTCCCTTATATTTCTGCGTAGAAACTGCAAATGCAAGAGTGAGATGTCTCGTCAAAAAGGAGTGAGATTTTTCCTGTTGTCCCATTTAAGTGAGAGTTTAGGATCCTCGCTCTGATGGAGACAGAAGTTACAACATCACAGTGCAAAACCAACAGTCAACTTCGTACACTATCCCCAAAGCACGCATTAGGAAGTGCATGCCTGCCATGGTATGCTCGAGGAAGTGCACGCCTGCTATGGTATGTTCTTGGAAATGCATGTCTGCTATGGCATATTGAGTGCTATGGTAAGTGTACACTTCTAACTGCATGCCATTATGACAGGCATGCTTTTCCTTGTGCAAACCTTGGTAGGCATCTACTTCCTAATGCGCGGTTTGAAGTACATATTAGGAACAGTGTTGACTGTTGGGTTAGCAGTGCACTCAAATTAAGTGAGATAATAAAGGATAAAAATCTCATTCAAAAAGGGCGAGGTTTCAGAATCCTCGCTCAAATGGGGCGAGATTTTTCAGAATATTTCTCTAATTGAGCGAGAAAACAAAACCTCGCTCTCAAAGAGTGAGAAAAAATTTTCGCTCCCCTGAGGGCGAGAATCCTCGCTCTGGTATTTACAGTACATACATACATACATACATACATACATACATACATATACATATACATACATACATACTTATTTCGTAAAAAAATCTAGCAGTCCTTAAAATATTTCTTTTAGTAGGTGGATGGAGGTTGGGAAAAGGGAGGGAGGATATTTGAAGGGCACTGTAGTAGGGTGGAAGAAAAGAGCATATACATGAAAAGTGTCCTCTGGGATGAGCGTAAATCCGTAATCACGAGAAAACAGCTGCCAACCTGCCCAGCCACCAGACAGGGGGCACAACTTTTGCGCGGCAAATCTGAAGTCTGGGATTCCCAGGTACTTTTTGCCGTTTCCAGGCTCGAGCCTGGAAACGGCAAAAAGTACCTGGGTGTCCCAGACTTCAGATTTGCCGTGGTCGACCGGGAGGGAAAAGAAAAGGTTTAAAAAGTAGATTAGAACTGAGGATGGACCCGGGAGAAAATTTTACCCGACCAGTATCTGAACCTTACTGGGGTAAAGCTGATTTCAGAGCTGAACTAGGACTGAGGACCGACTGAGGACAACTGAAAATGTTCGCTGGCAAGGCGTAAATAGCTGTGTTTCAGAGGTGTTTCTGTTGGCTTTTTGACATGAAACTACTGATGGATTAAGACTGCTGAGGGTTGAAGTGAGGTTTGCTGACTCTTAGACGTGCAGGTGAGCTGAGAGTGCCTGACTACGCGTTGACAGAGATGACTTTAGCTGAGCGCAACTGCACATTCTGCTGGCATTTGGCCTCAAAAAGCTGATTTGAGACCTCGAAAGATGTTGACTGTATCCCGATATTTTTCAACTACATTCAGCGAGAGAAAATAACTGAGAGTTACTGAATTTCTGAGGTCGGCTGAAGTCCAGATATAGTCAGTTACCGTTCTGTACCTGCAATTTAACGACTTTCCACCGAGTAGAGGCACTTCGGGGTGTTGGATGTGTATCTCTTTTATTTCTCAGCTTTATGCAGTGACATAAAATACTGACAAAAACTGAATCAGTGACGTCGGATAGTGTTCAGGTGATGTCAGTAGCCACCCAGTACCTGTATGTTACTGGAGAAATGCTGAGTGCAGACGCCACTAGTAGTTCGTTTAAGCTCAGCTGATTTCTCATGTATTTTCCAAACTGAAAGAACCTGAGAAATGGACGACGTTTTATATTCAGTGAATGTCAGTAAAATTCACGTGCACCTGAAAACATCTGATATCACTTCTTCTAAATGCCAGGAAAACACAAGGTAAAAGTTCTTCGGAGTCATCTGAATGTCAGTATGGATCTAGCTGATCCAGGGATACTCAGTTCGATTGCAGCCTTGACGTCTTTTTCTCAGGAGAGTTCAGATACTGGTCGGGTAAAATTTTCTCCCGGGGAGCCACTAAAAAAACGGTGCGCTTACAACTGTGAAATCTGTTAGTAAGATGTAGGAATTAGCCAATACATATAAACGGAGAGAGATCTCTTTATCACGAAATCGGGTCTTCTCAATTTTTCAACATTTCTCAATATTATAGCAGCAGTGTAATTAAATCGTTATAAACATCAATGCAAATGAATAAATGGTATTTTTTTTGTTTCTTTTTACTGTGCATTTTTACCGTAAGTGCGGCCCCGATCTTCCACAGACACGATCGTAGAGTGAGAACCCACTTGGCCCCTACCTCGACACACATACACACACACGTGCGAGCGAGCGCGCGCTCCCAGTTCGAGACATTGGCCACGAGGCCGAGGCTTAAGAGCTCTTCTCTTCTGGCCAAGTTGCCGTCCTGTTGTGTTGGGCCGGTCCCCACGCCCCCCCCCCCCTCCTCCCCTCCCGTCTGATGGTCAGACTGGCCCACTGTCACTCCGAGATCAGCTGGTCTGGGCCGGAAGCTCGGAACTGCGTGCACCCCAGCCGAGGAGAGGAGGGGAGGGGGAGGGGAGGGGGTCTAACAAACACCTGCTCTGGACAAGTGGGTAGGCGAGCTTGGGCAGTCGGACGGGAGAGAGAGAGAGAGAGAGAGAGAGAGAGAGAGAGAGAGAGAGAGAGAGAGAGGAGAGAGAGAGAGAGAGAGAGAGAGAGAGAGAGAGAGAGAGAGAGAGAGAGAGAGAGAGAGAGAAGGCGGGTGTCTCACTGACACAGTTCTTCTTCATGTAAGCATGCCACCCATTCTACTTCAACTGAGCGAAGAGGTGAGGAGTGTGTGCCCCACACTCCGTTCCGGAGGATAACGAGTTTCGCGAGTATCTGCGAGAGACGGCGAGTTTGCGAGACAATGCGAGAGTATCCTGCATGTAGTTTTTTGTTTTTTTCTTTTCCTTTTTTCTCGTATACAACGAATTTTCGCGAATTTTTTGAGCGGGGACTAGGGATGGAAAAAAACCGGTTTTTTAAAATTCGGAGGAAAGAAACGTTTTTTACCAGGAAAAAAACGGATAAAAACCCAAAATTTGGGAAAAAACGATTTTTTTCGTTATTTTACTCTAAACACCATTACAACTGTTAAAAGCTTATTTTTCATTCAAATAGTAGGCATTTTACTGGCATTTCGTCCGTTAGCGCCGGCTCGATATGCTCGATATTTTCATCCGATCGCATGAAATGAGCTGTGTTGCCTTTAATTTAATCCTTTAATTAGAAAAGACTGAACTCCTTTAAAAATTATAATTGTTCTTTTGTTGTTTACTATGTCTTGTTTCATTGCAAATATATGCATTATTAAAATGATTATGTACATGTGGGTGTGTTTTTCTCCCTCAGTTTCTGTTGTTTGTGAAACTAATAATATAAAGATTGAGAACATCATTGCTTTACCCATTTTCCAAGGGAAGGGTTTGGATAACATTGGAAAGACAGAACACACTTTATACTCTGCAAACTCAAGTGTGAGACAGTATCACACTTTTTACTGCAGTACCACTGCGTCTTACACTCTCAAAAACTATTTTCTGTCGTTGAATAGCAATCACGTTTTGGAGAGTAGCATCAGATTTGGTTCAAAATCCCGGTTAAAACGAGCTACCATGTGATGGGGTTCTGATCGCAAACAACAACGTTCCTATTAATTTTCGAAACCGTTAATTTCCGATTATTTAATGTATTGTTGTTCCAAACCCCATCACATGGTAGCTCGTTTTAACCGGAAATTTACACCAAAGCTGATGGTGTTCTCTAAAACGGGATTGCTATTTAACGACAGAAAATAGTTTTTGAAAGTGTGAGACGCAGTGGTACTGCAGTAAAAAGTGTGATACTGTCTCACACTTGAGTTTGCAGAGTAGCTGCAAATATCTTTGATTTCTAACTAAAACAATTTTTTTTTTTAATTAAGTCTAAAACATATAACCTGCTACTGGTGGAATTTATTTATCAAAGTAAAGCATTTTCCTTTCCCTTATTTGCCCTGAGGGTAGAGCGGACTAGCACTTCCGCTTTAGATACTGGTCACCTACGCAATTTTCCAGTGATACCCCACGCGTTCGAGGCACCGCAAGTGCTCGTAGTAGGTGAAGGGCTGGGATATATTGGTAGGCAGGTACGTCGAAACTCACCAAAAAATATCTTTTTTGTGATATTTTGCTATTTATGCTCATTGCAGCTTCAAAAATCGTTTTTTCCCGTTTTTTCGTTTTTTCCCGAGGGCTTAGGAAAAAAACGAAAAAAACCGGTTTTTTCCCTGGTTTTTTTCCGAGGTTTTTTTCCATGGGCCATCCCTAGCGGGGACCTCTCCTTCTTCCCCGTCCCCACTCTCGTGAAAAGCAGCATCAGGGGCAAATAATAAAATTTGAAAGAAAGGAGGAAAAAAGAAAGAATAAGGCAAGTTTGCCGAAAAACTGCCTCGGATAATCGAGTGCGTTTTGCGGCCTTTGCCGGACGACAGACATTATTCTCTCTATCGTGCGCGGAGAGGCCGGCCGCCACTGCAAGAGGAACAACAGGATGATAAACGACGGAGTGGAACGGAGCGGGCCGCCGCACGCCTCGCCTGAGAGAGAACGGCTGGAAGTCCCTGTCCCCTCCGCTCCCCTCCCTCTTAAATCCCTTTCCCCTCCAGCACCTCCAGCCGATCAGAAATGATTCGTGTTAACAGCGGTGCGAGCGAGCAGCAGCAGCGTGGCTGCGGAAAGCTGGAGGCAGATACGAGGGGGCAAAAACTCTGACATTTTTTAACATCTCGTACTTCAGGAAAATTCAGAAAAACTCAGAAAAATTAAGCACATTCAGGAAAAAAAACAGAAAAATATAGGAAGTTTCAGTAAAATTCACAAAAAAAAAGGTAAAATTTAAGTGAAAATTCACATGTATAACAAGGAGAAAAGAAAACACAAAATTAATTTTGTGGTAATACTGGTACTAGTTCTTTACACAGCCAATGCTAAATGTCATTAAACATATACTATATGAAACTGGAAATGCTGATAGTTTTGTCACTACAGTGACGCTATTCTGGGTATTACCTTGAGGTCGCTAGAGCATTGTTGCAACAGTTGGCGCTTTGAAAAAGACAGTTTACGGGTCGTTTGGCGTAAATCAATATGAATATGAATCTATAGCCGCTAGTAACCAGCCATTGTTTTATAGATGGCAGAACTATGGCAGCAGCAATGGCAGCGGGAAACGGGACTTAGACTAAAAAAGCTTGTGAAATCTGTTAAGAGTTCTCAAAATATTACTATTAGACTTTAACAATCTTCCTTGCAGCCTGTAATACTAGCAGATGAAGTTTCGAATGGTAGTATTGTCATGCGTGCACGTGCTTCGTGTTACGAGATGAAGTTTCGTTGTGTGGCACGGCTCTATCGACTTAGAACGCAAACAGACAAATGTTATTAAGAGTTCTCTAAAAAAGTAGTGTCAAACTTGAAAAAAGGTCAATTATTGGTCACGCCTACAGCATTTCCAGTTTCGAATGGTATAAGTTTCATGAGTGTACGTATTCTGTCTTTCGAGAATGACTATCATCGCACTGAGGTCAATACTCGTTCTTCTTCCACCAAGTAGGTGGTGGTGGTGGTGGTGGTGGTGGTGGTGGTAAAGAACGAGTAAAAAAAAAAATCACGCACATTCAAAAAAGTTTAAGAATTTTTTTTTAAAAAAAACCACAAAATGTGATCACAAAATTCAGAGTTGTTTCCCCCCTCGGGCAGATAAAACGAAGAAAAGGGAAAGCTCGGCACACAGTTTGGTATGTCGGGGACATGGCAGCGCGTCGAGGGGGTCGCGCAGAGGGCACCGCGGGCGCCTCCGGGGAGGTCGTGCTCAAGCAGTAAAATAAGAAGCTCGCCTCTGTCCTCGGTCCCCTCTCGCGAGCAGACGATGGACAAAAAAAGGGCGCTGGGACTCGAACAAAATGTGCACATAGATTGCATGATCATGGTGGATATCACGAATCAACATCTTCTTTGATTTGTTAATTTATTTGTTTTGAGGTTCTTAGTCTTAGTGCTTCGAATAGGCAATTTATTCAGCTCGATTGCAAAGACCGCACCGATTGTGTACGCATGATTGCACAAGTCGCGGCCCCCACCAGAAGGTCAAATAATAGCAGGTGCAGACGACATTAAAACCAATAGGAAATGTTATGATGTGCAGACTAAAGTACTAGGTACAATTTTGTTGCTAATTGAGCACGAATCCGTGTATACGCTACATGTGTACGATTTCTTTCCTAAATAAAGAAGTAAAAGTGCACTTTTGTGCAGTTTTACTCCGTTATTAGGCACGAAATCGTACACATGTTGCGTATGCACGGATTCGTGCTCAATTTGGAACAAAAATTGCCCTAGTATTTTAGAGTGTGAGAAATTGAAGGTTATACGCTTATGGTCGAACAATGATTTTATTTCCTCGCCGCCTTTGGTGAATATAGGCGATAAAGGACTATTTACATGAGTTTTTCCTTATTCCACCGATACTATTAGTCAAGGTCATGCCAGCCCCCTTGGCCTGAACGTAGTGGTCCGAGATCAAGCATAGGTGGAATTTCCAATATGTATGTGGAGCGGAGTGGGGAGGGCACTATATGTACGGCTCGATATTTTAAGTCGATGCGGTGATTTTCATACGCAACCACGCCTCTGCCCCGCACCACTGCGCTTTACGGCCGGATGCAGACCACGTCTTCTTGCTCGGTCCAGCAGCACGGCACATCGCATCCCTGAAGCCTTCTGCTGCTGGCAACCCACGCGTATCCCGCCGTACTCAGCCTGCGCGTCAATCAACCGCCCTGGAACCATATTGCACTGAGAACCGAGAGCCAAAGCAATACACTTTGGAGGGAATCGCAAGGAACTCACTTCGAGCACTTTAAAACAATAAAGATTTATTTTTAATATTGAAGACTTCAGGGACTGGATTAAAAACAATGTGTACTTTTGACGAGGAGAAACAACTCTGTAATTTTTGTGCACCTCGTAATTCAGAAAAATTAAGTAAAATTTAAAAAAAAATTAAAAAATTGAGAAAAACTTAAAAAAAAATAACCCCAAACTGCAGGTAAAATGCAAGTGAAAATTTAGAAAACTTGTATAGAAATTCACGAAAATTCACAAGAATCCACAAAATGTGTACACCAAAATTCAGAGTTTTTCCCCGCTCGAATTTTGCGTCTTGGTTCTGACTTGCGCTTGGCTGGTGCGGTTAATGTACCAGACAGCAGGTTACTCGAGCGTTGACCGGGAGGGGATGGGGGAAGGGGATGAGGGGAGGGGGTAGGGTACGGTACTGTGATGAGCGAGGCGCTTTAAAGCTATGACAGGCGCTCGGCGCTCCGCTCTCCAGTGTGGCCGTCACTAGCAGCCGAGCCACCGCCATTTAGATTTACAGGAGCGCATTTCAAACTCAATCCTCCATGGTGAATAAAGGAGCCGAATAAGACGAAAGACGAGGATAGGAAAGGTAATAAGGAGTAGACGAACAGAGCAAAGCAGAAGAAGAAGCAGAGTAAGAATACGAAGACGAAGCAGAATCGTGGAAAAAAAATGGTGTCCGTATAACGCGGAGAGAGCAGGCCCGGTGCCGGGGGTGCTCGTCCTCGTCCCGTACCACCCTCCATTCCACCGGTGATGCGATTGCTGTAATAGCGACCAGAGAGCAAGGGAAGGAGGGGGGGGGGGGAGAGGGAGAGAGTGAACGAGAGAGACGCCAAACGTGTGCCGTGCCGATGGAATTAATTAAGTGGCCATTGTCGCTGCGATGGAACTTGGCGCGAGCGTACGGGGTGAGGGGAGGAATGCGGGAGTATCACCTCACTCCTCTGCCATCCACTCTTCTCCACTCCCCTTGGCCCCGTCGCGTGCCCCGCCCAAACCCTGTTTAATTCGTCGCCATCAAGGTGCCAATTAGGCTGCTCGCCGAGTGACATATCGCATGGTAGTGCGGCGGCGCAGGGGATATGCCCCTCGAACATGGTCTACAGGGTAGATGGGCGGCTCTGGTAAAATAGTTCCAACCGATTACAATAATGGCGTCTTGGTTTTCAAGGCAATTTTGTTAATTTTCAAGACGTTTTGGAAAAACCGAGACCTTTTCGATGACGTCCTGAAAACCAAGACGATTTTGAAGACATGCCGTTGGAATTTAAGACGTCTTGAAACTAATGCAATTTTTAAAGACGCATCTTGAAGAGCAATGTCTAGGAAATCGTCCTAGTCTTGTTTTTTCCGAAACGTCTTGAAAACCAAGACGCCACTTTAACCGTAAACGAAATCAAAAAAAAACAGCGTCTTGCTAATATTTTCTTTTATATTTTCGCTGCGGACCCGTGCCTTCCTGGAGCGAAAGCCCCCGGTAGTATAGGCAACAACGGTCGGTGTGGTGCACGAGTGCACAGCGGATTGCCTATCCCCCGTACCGCAGGCGTTCCAATGACAGCTCGCGCGTCTAACGATAGAGATATTATTGTGGGCTCGTCATCATCATAGGCGTTGCGTGGTGCCGGTGTGCCGCTCCCTGGCAGGCGGCTCGTAAAATGGCGAGCGCGCTGCGCGAGGTGAAGAGAGTGGCAGCGGAGGAGGAGGAGGAAGAGGAAGAGGAGGAGGAGAGAGAGGAGAGAGGAGGAGGACATCCAATACAGAACAGCTGAGCGGTCCCGGCCCGCGCGGAGAGCAGGTGGGCTGCAGCGCGTCCGTATGACATATGCCCGTGTGTGCCTGAGAGGGGCGCGGCGGGTCCAGGGATGGAGTTCTGTTGGGTGTTGGGTCACACCAAGCTACCCAGGCGCGTACCCAGGATTTCGGTTTGGGAGGGGTCATCGCCACCGAAAAAAAGGGGGGATATTAAAAAAAGCTATGTTTCTCTACATATACAAAATAGTGTAATTTTTGTGTATGCAATACGTCTTAATAAAAAATCAACCCTCCCAGGCGCAGTGCCAATATCCGTCCGATTCTTAGTCGGCATAGGGAAAAATATGCCTTTTAGGGGGGGGGGGGGCTCATGACCCCCCTCTGGGTACACGCCTGCTACACGCACACAAAGACACACAAACACACACACACACACATACAAACACAAATAAAACAAGAACCCCCCCCCCCCCACACACACACACTCACTCACTCACTCACTCACTCACTCACTCACTCACTCACTCACTCACTCACTCACTGATACACACTCACGGGCTGGATGAACTACGCATCTGATCAGAGGGGCTGTGTAAAATTATTTTACACCACTTCAAAGGAGATTTTGTGGGGGGGGGGATTAGAGCGCACCACAATACGAGTTGACCTCACTGTTATTCAATTACTGTGACGTCACATTCTTTTTCATGTAAAAACTGTCACATTCCTTTTAATATTAATGTCATACATTCTTTTTATGTGACAATAAAATTTAGCCCGCATATTCTGGCCGATTCACATTGAAAAGAATGTGACATTACATTTTAAACAATGTGACACTTTTCACATGAAAAAGGACGCGACGTCACAGTAATTGAATAACAGTGCTGTCCCTTTCTCCTTCCCCACAAGTTAAATAAAGAATAAGTGTAAAATCACCGCGTTATTATTTTACTGCTCGCCTTAAGATCACTGTGCAAAATCACTGAGTGTAAAAGGTGTACATCTATCGCCCAACTGTCAAATTCTAGCAATGATGCGAATAAAAATTTATGTTCACCATTCGTCCAAGTTTGGCAATTGGGACATGGTGTGACGTAAATTGTGGTTGCATTTTGTGACCTCAACAATATAATGGACATCACGCATGTACGTTTGTTTTACTAGTGTAAATTTGTTCCATCAGGAATGCGTTTTATAAAACGCACTTACCTGTTACAAATGGCAGTAATTATTGCGAAACAAACCACGGTAAATCGACAGACGCGTTACAACCTAGGCCGACAAGAGACAGCAGCACATTCAAATTTAAGGGATCCGATTCGCGTGTCTGTGTGTGGCAGCAGCCGCCGTGGGGATTGTTCACGTCGGCCTTTTCAATCCCCGACCAGGCATCCTTTGAATGCTGGCGGGGCGGGGCGGGGTGGGGCGGGGCGAGGCGAGGCGGGGCGGGGCGGGACGTCCAGCAGGCGCCACCCTGCTGTCACCCCCCACTCCGAAGTGGCTCTGCCCGGCCCCGGCCCGGGAAGCTTTGACGAAAATAAAATAAAAGAAGCGTCCCGTTTGTCACTCTTGGCATAACAGTTGACAGCGCGCCGTGGCCACGCCCCACGCTGCCATGCCCTGCCCGCCCTGCTGCCTGACCCCTTACAAATTAAAAAAAAATAAATAAAAGAAAACGGAGGAAAAAATAAGAACGGTAAAATTCTGTTCACAAGGACTGTGCGTACATTTCTACGTGGTTATATCACAGACACTGTGAGAAATAACTACAGTTTAACTACAATTTTTTACCGTTATTTCGAAGTACAATAAAATATTGTACTAAAATTGTACCCGGTATAGGGTAAATTAGTGATGTACGGCAACAAAAACCGTAAACCGTTAATTCAAAACCGTTGTTTAGTTGTATGAGGTACGGTTTTTCTCACAGTGGAACCACTACAGATATTGTCCGTTATTATGCGTTGTCACAAGATCTCTCCGTTTTTCTTGAGAAAAGTAGGTACGGAAAACGTCCGTCGTTTTCTGCACTAACCACAACCACGGAAAACCACGCGAACACGTCCACAAACTTTCTCTGTACAATAAGGGCCACTCTTGCTGTGCCACTACACTGCCCTCAAAGCACCAACAGCGTTTAGGACAAAATTTGATTTGCTTTGAGTGCGCGTCGGGCGCGGGGCAGGAGGGTATATAGGGAGGTCTGCGGCGTGCGGTGGTGCACCCTTGACGCGCGGCATCGGGTGGGTCGTGGCGGGTGTCGGTATAAAGCTGTCAATAGTCACCCGTCGTGCAACGAGGGAGGTCTGCAGGCCGCGTCAATAGTGCAATGAGTCGAGTGTTGTTGAATCACGAGCACGACGCAAGGCCGCGGTGGAGTGCGCCGGGGCGGGGAACGAAATTTATAAACTACTGATACGAACACTAGTAAAACCAAGGCGTACGCAAGGTGTACGCTTCAGTGAAGCACAGTTACGCTTGAAGATTTTACTCTTCAAATAAAGCGTACGGAAAAAATTCTCCCTTACATTTAGATAGGACGAATAGGAGCAAGTCGACCTGTAACGCTTGCAATGAAGCGTACGAAAGAAATTCTCCCATACATTTAGATAGGATGAATATGAATAGGAGCAAGTCGACCTGTAACGCTTGCAATGAAGCGTACGAAAGAAATTCTCCCATACATTTAGATAGGATGAATAGGAGCGAATCTACCCGCAGTTACGCTTGAAATGGAGCGTACGATAGAAATCCGCCCACACTAGGGCTCTTAAAAACCCGACCCGCGGGTGCCCGGGTAACCCAACCCGGGTAGGAACCGGGTCGACGGGAATTCCCGGGTACCCGGGGTGCCCGAGTAAACCCGGTGAAACCGCGCCTGCAAGTATAGGCAAAATGGTATACATGCAGGCCAATTTGTCTACCTACAGGCGCGGGTCCGCCGGGTTTACCCGGGTACCCCGGGTACCCGGGAAAACCCACCGACCCGGTTCCTACCCGGGTGGGTTCCCAACCGGATTACCCGAATACCCGGCTACAAATAAGAGCCCGATCCCATACATTAAAATAGGACAAATAGGAGCGAATCAACCTGCTACGCTTGATTTCAAGCGTAATCTCAGTACGCTTGAAAACGGGACGCGTAAGGCTAAGGCTACGCCTTAGTTTTACCAGTGGACCGGCCTGTCCTTCTCGTTCCTTTCAGGCCACCGTTAGGAATGCCAGTTGCTCACGCCCGTGAGGTTTTTATTTCTTTTGTTCTTGACGATGGCCCCCTTTATGGCTGCAGCCGATCCTGCGTCGAACTTTTATTGTTCAGCATTTTTATCGATTTTAATTATCTGTACAATTAAAGTTGCCCACTTACAAGGGGCGAACGGTTCTAAACTTTATTAGCAGAGCAGTGCGGCGAGTTTTCCTGTTCACCTATCGATTGCTATGCCGGATAAAATTGAAAACATTCCCTGCTTCTAAATATAATTACGATTTAGCCGTGGAAACCTTAAAGCCAATAACACGGCAATCGCACAAAGGCTTGGTCCTCGACCCCTGCCTACCCACGCGGCCTGGTCGGTTTGGTCGTACCTACAACAATAATTGATTGGGTTTTGCAGGATGAGGGCCAAAAGGGACTGCGCCGTGTGCCAAGCAGAGTGCGTTGGCGGTGGTGGTGGCTGAGGGGGGAGGGGGGGGGGTAGAGGGCGACGAGAAGGGTACAACCCCCGCAGGGGAAATGAGCACAAGCTGGCCCGCCACTACGCATCCCACACCCCCTCTCCTTTCCTCTCCAGACCTGCAGCCCCGCTCGGGCTCAGGTTCAAGCCGCAAACCTCCGCCTGGCCTCACCCCCTAATAATGATCCCCTTATCATCTGCTGTCGGAGTTTCATATACTGTTAAAGGGATATGATGGCAGACGGTTCCTTTCTATGGAAACCCACAAGCAGAGGTCGACCATTTCATAACAAGTTCTTCAGCAATATTCGGTGAAAACAAAAATGGCCGAATTTTCGAGAAGAAACGGAAAAGTTTGAGGCACTGCGTGGCTTTGAGGAAAACTCCTCACATTTTGAGGAACTTTCTTTTAAAAATGTAGCAAATTCCTTATTTTTTGAGAGGACTTACTCAAAATCTGAGGAGTTTATTTCCTCAAAGTCACAGGGTGCCTCAAAGTTTTCCCTTTTTCCTCACAAAATAAGACATTGTTTTACCGTTTACCAATCAATTGAACCATTCCAATAATCCATGACGCCCTCCCCCGCAAAAAAAAACAAGAAGCAAATATCAAAGAAGAAGAGAAACAGAATATTAATAAATTGATATTAAAAGTAGATACTCTTTCTTTACACACAAGAAACCAGCTGAACAGTATATATTTTGGAAGGTGTTAGCGGATATTATTGACTGTTGCACAGTACTCATTGTTGGCTGCTTGGGACAATGGCCACCAATGAATAAGGAGGAAACTGAACATCAATTTTGTCTTTTTTCTTTAAATTTCTCAATGTTACCTACTTTAGTTTCTGCACATTTTTTCTTCCCTGACACTTGGTTGAATGTTTAGTAATATATGTAATATGTAAGAAGTAAAGTCAGTTAATGTATGTGACATAATGAACATTATGTAAGAGGTAATATTGAGCTCAGTCATTCAAAACATATTCTTCTACATGGTTTTTCTTCACTTTTTCCCATTGAAGCAGAAAAAAAAAACTTCATTTAAAAAGTTATGATTGGTTGTATCTTTAACAGAAAATAATACATTCATGATATGATGTAAAATAGTTTTGACAATGAAAGATGTCCAACACCTATGTATTTTTGAGCACAATACTCGTTCCCTACACTAGGAAGGAAAAATGATTGTGTAAAGAACGAGTAAAAAGGAAAAGAAAAGAAATTGGCCGTTTACAAGAGTTCACATGCTTCTTTTCCCATTTACAGACATTTTCAGGCAGAAGCTGTTTGTCCCAGGTATTGAAAGCCTCCTAATCGCGCCACTATGCCCTACTCTCACGCCAACACAACACAAACACTGCCCTCCCCTCCGCGCGCGCCGCAGACGCCCTCTCGCGCAGCTGGACGCGCTCGAGAAGCTCAAGTGCGGCACCAGCCGTCTGATTCCGAAGATCGCTCTCGCGCCTTCGTCCTTGTCGCTCTCATATAGGGCCTTGCCACCCGCAACGTTGGGCACTGCCATGAGTGCGACGAGGACGGAGGTACGAGGTCGATATTCGGAATCAGACGGCAGCCTGAGGCACCTCTGAGCCCAGCAGAGCAGCGCACAATGGGACCGGGCCGGGTCGCGGCAGGTACGGTATGGTATGGTGCGTCCTCACGCGAGGCTAGGCGGGGCGGGGCTTCTCCAGCGGCATGGCAGCAGCGCCTGCACCACAGCGGCCCGGGACACCGCCGCCTGCCGCTGATGTGATTAACGCCTCTCAGAGCGCGGGGGCGTGACGTGGCGGAGCGGAGCGGGCCCCTTTGAATGGATCGCCGCCACCGCCGCCGCGGCATCCCTCACTGCACGGCTCACTGCTTGCCGAAGGTTTCGCTCGTACATAAGACAGTCCCCATACCGCCGCGCCCGCTCAGTCGCTCTCTCTCTCTCTCTCTCTCTGTGGCACGGGAGCGGGAGTGAGATGAAGCTGCGTCCAGATACGTTGGTTTCTTGTGTGTCTCGGCCGTTTTCGGCTGCTGGTTTTGAGAAAAGAAAAACTTGCGGTGCAGGCGGATGAACAACTGCTAAGAACGCTGTTTTTTTTCAAAGCCAGTGAGCATTGCCATCGATGGCAGTGAAACACTACCTTTTGTGGCAATGTTTCTTCAATGGCAATGAAAGTACTACCTTTTGTGGCAGTGACACGCAATGGCAAGAAGACAAAAGTAAGACCTTTCCAGTGGCAATGAATCGGCCATTGCCAGCCCAGCGGCAATGTTCATTGCCAAAAATAGCAATAAAAATAGAACTAATTCCGAAACTTACTCAAAATTTCTAGGCAATTTTATCACTGCCGCATTTTTGGCAGTGAAGGTTCATTGCCAACATGTTGGTGATGAACCTTCATCGCCAACATTTTGGCGATGAACCTTCATCGCCAACATGTTGGCAATGAACCTTCGCTGCCAATAAATTGGCAATGTCTTCATTACCAATAAATTGGCAATGTCTTCATTGCCAATAAATTGGCAATGTCTTCATTGCCAATAAATTGGCAATGTCTTCATTGCCAATAAATTGGCAATATCTTCATTGTCAAAAATGCGGCAGTGATAGAATTGCAAATAATTTTCCGAAATTTTTCTCACAATATCACTCATTGCCTTTAAATTGGCACTACATGACCGCCTTTGAATTGGCAATGACCGATTCATTGCTGCTGGAAAGATCTTACTTTTGTCTTATTGCTATTCCGTGTCACTGCCACAAAAGGTAGTACTTTCATTGCCATTGAAGAAACAGTTAACTGTGTGGTGTGGTTGCGATACGGGTGCATGTGCGGCGTGTACATGGCGTGGATGGGCTTGCCGGTTCTCTTGATGTATGAAGAACAGAATTAGTTTTGAAGTTTGGAATCTTTCATGCCATCATGTCAGGTGAGAGATTCTGGTTGGATTAAATGTAGTCCTATGGTAAAGAAGTACAATGAAGACTTCCATTAGAGAAGGTTATTGGGTCATTTTCTTAGGTAATATATATAAGTGATGCTTGCAGATCACACTGATAATTCCAATCTCGTGGCAATAATTGAAGACCCTGAGTTCAACACAAAATACAAGTTGACCTTACCTGCACAGAAAATGCAAGCGTTTTTGAATTACATGAAAGATTCAATTGAATCTAGTATCTGTTGGTCTTCTTGCAAAACAAAACAAAAAAAAAAAATGTAACTCACCATTTTCAGATCCTAAACTCATAGAAGAATACAAACAGGGAGCGCATGCGCTGGCTGTTAAACAACGCGGTTTCATACCGTGGAACGTGGACCTCTCACTACCACCCAAGATACCTCACCACTGCGACCAGAGTCAAGATGACTTTTTGGAAGAAAGTTCCACTCATGGCTCAAAATTTGTAAAATTATGGAACATCCCCAACGATTGGAATGCTGTACCTTGTCATACCTGAACTATTAATTGCGCACCCACATTTTAATTGACATATCTTTTTTTGTTCACAACTAAGACAGAGTTCTTTGTTAATTACCAAAGTATCTTTTAAACTTTCAGGTAGTTCTTCTTTATGAATTTAACTCCAAACTGCAAAATGTGCCAGAACTGGAGGATGGCTCAGGCAACAAGAACTTTGCTCTCACTTGTCAAAAAACAGAATGGATTCTACCTTATAGAGGTACAGTAAAAAATGAATGAATCCCATAGATTCAGACCACAACTCCAGGACATCCCTCAATGTGGTAGAAATTGTCTTTAATAACTTGTCTTTCCTCAGGGGAAGGCCACTGAACGAAGTCTGGAGCAATGTTACGTAGAGTTTCAATGATGTACTTGTAGTGGTACAAAACTACCCCATGTGAAACACCAAACAACAATGCAGTATTTTTAAAAGTGTCCATATTAATTATTATCTAGAGACTCATCATCAGGCACAGATCAAAGTCCGTCTCGTCCCTTTTCCTTTTTTCATGTTTCTCGCACATGCGTCTCTATTTTCTGGTGAAGAACCTGGGTTCACATTTGAAAAGCAGTTTCAATAGTTCAGGGAATGATCTCAATCTTCATTTTATTTCCTATAACTGATCATTTGCTGTAAACACTTACATCAAACACTTCTCCGGACATTCGAAAATGTCTCTGGAATGCAAGCCATTCTATTGCTTGCAAATCTTCAGCACTAACTCCAATTTTTACCCAAGGTGGTTATTCTTCAACAATATACAGATATACAAATCAAAAATCTCTCAATAATCCCGACACCCTGATTTATTTATTTGTTATTTATTTAATTAATTAATTTATTGATAAATTGATTCATTATTCCTTGGTTCATTTATTTATTTAGGAGAAAAGTTCTTTGAAGAAATCGTTACCTCTCCACCGATCATCATGTATTGCTGCCAATACATTCAAATGATGTTGGATTGCAGCAAATACTGCATCCTCGTCATGGACAAGTAACAGCAGCTGTCGTAAATTTAGTGACATGTTTAGAGAGACATTCTAGCTTCCAGCATCAGTCAAAATCATCTGTCTGAGGGGCTACAATAAACTAATCGCAGATCAATCTAACCCGCACGTTTTTGTTCTCATACCAACAGCGAGACACCCAAAACTCCCACGTATCTGGAGGAAGCTTGAGACATGCGTGTCCCTGTCTGCACTAATTAGACTTTGCTGCCTGGCGGGCTTTGATTTAAAAAATTGCTGAAGATTAACAAAAGTCCTGTTAATTGCTGTAACACATACCTATGGTGTTTAGGAACAAATATACCGTCAAACAGCGATACAGATGAAAAGTTCGGAAATTAATTTTCTTGACAAACTTACAGTCAAACTTTTCTTCCTACAACAACAACAAAAATAAGGTTGCTGGACGTGTAGGTTTTAAAGTAAGACGTCTTCCCTTAAGGGACTGGTGGTCGGGGTGGCCGGGCCGGGGCTCATCTTGTGGGCTTCGGGGTGAGATAATCGTTGGGTGGAGGTGCGTTGGGAGGGGTAGTGCCCTACGAGAGACCTGGGTTGTGGCGGTGTGTGGCGGAGCGTGGCGGGGTGTGTCGAGGTGTGGCGGGGCGTGGCGGGGCGTGGCGCTGGACGCGGCTGCACATCTCCTTACACCCCTACCCATCCCCTCCCCGTCTTGCCACGAGAGCGTGGAGCGCCCAGGGAGCCGTCCATCACGTTTCCCCTCGGTTCATTTTCGTCACCTCATCCTCCTTTTCTATCCCCCTCCACTGTTAAAAATACCGTGAGGAGTTACGGTATGCCTACGGTCCGTACCGTAATTTTCATGCACGGTCAGACCGTAACGTACACTTACGGTACGGACCGTACTTTATGATGGATGGAGTGTGCTCCACTGAACTTCCCCGACATATTTGCAGACTACGGTGTGTACCGTAAGATTCAGACCGTAGTCAAAAATTACGGTCCGGGACCAGGCAACAAATTTACAGCGCATACCGTAGGCATTTACCGTGGTATTTTCCAACAGTGTCTCTCTCTCTCTCTCTCTCTCTCTCTCTCTCTCTCTCTCTCTCTCTCTCTCTCTCTCTCTCTCTCGGCCCCTGAGCAGCATCATCCAGCTACCCTTCGGTGGCACAGAGTGAAACAAACTGCCTGTTACAGGAATAATAGCGTTGCTCGGGTCCTCAGCCCCCCCTCCTTCCTTCTACCCGCCCTTGCACCTCGGCTCCCTCGCTAAACCTGCTTCCGCAGGAGATAACCGGAACGAACTAGCAGACAAAAGCAGACAGTTGTCATTGTTTCAACAAGGAGATTGGGGTGGGCGGCAGGCAGAGGTGCTGGCGCTAACCACAGGTGGCGGGGGAGGTGCTGGGAGGGGAGGGAAGGGGAGGAGTTGAGTTGTACGATGCTGTTGCGGCAGAAGAGTTGTAAGTGAGGCGGGGAGGAGGAGGACGACACGTCGTCGTTTACCAAAGTTTGGCGCGCTCATAGAGAAGTTTCCCTTCGCCGCTCGAGAGAGCGAACCTTTCGGAAGCGCAGGGCAGCCCCCTGGCCGGCCTCTGCAGAGCGCAGAGCAAAGCAACATCATGACGGCGGGGGAGGCGGAGCAGAGCAGGAGGGGAGGGGAGGGGAGGGGGAGCTGTTCTGCAGCGCCGCCCACGCCGGCCGACTTGTTGAACGGAAACTCCTTCCACCACGCGCGGACAGCCGCGCCGGGCCCAACTGAGAGGTCCTTCACTGAAAAATTCAAGCGTAGGCCTACACCGATTTTTCTGATTTTTCAACCTTTTTGTGATTTCCCTTTGTTTTTTACTGATTTTTTCACGATTTTTTTCTTCTTAATTTTTGCCCCATTTTAAATTGATTTTGTTTTCGGGTGTACACTGATTTTTATTTGTTTAATTGGAAGAACCCTACTCGGGCCCAACTACCGTACAGGCAGCAGGCAGGGCCGAGGCAGGACAGAAACACTCGGCCCGACCCGACGGCACCCTACAACAACCTCGCTCACAACGTGGTTGGCGCCCGAGGTCAGTGCACCGCCCTACACCCCACTCCTCGCCCCCCGCCCCTCCCCACACCTCACGCCCCGCGCCCCGCGCCCCGCGCCCCGCGCCCCGCGCCCCGCGCCCCGCGCCCCGCGCCCGCGCCCACGATCCGACCCCGCGACTTGCTTGATTCGCGTGGCGACCGACCGCCGAAATGCAGATCACTGCAGTATGGAGAAATAAAAAGGCCGGAACGAAGAGAGATCAACAAGTATGTATACAGGTTTCTCGTCGGCAGAGCTTCTCATGTATGTTCGAGTTGTATCTCCTAGCAAATCTGGTACACTGCTAAAACAAACGTCTAGTTCTGCACGTCAATTGGTATTCAGTTTAAAATGTGCAAACATTGCACACCTTAAGGTGTCGAGCTTATTAACTAAACGTCATTTGGTGTGCAATGTTTCGATACTTTGGAAACGTCGTTCAATAAACTGCACACCATTTAGTTTGAATTACTCTGTTATGGCTTCCCAATAGCTGGTGCGTGTGTCCAAGCGTGCAAACATTCGGCATTGACAGAACTTTTAAAGTTTAGACTTTATTATAATGTCTAGTATAACTCGACACCATGTAACGTGCAAAGTCACATATTCGACACGTAAGTGTGCAAGTGCACATTTGTTTCACCAGTGTACACTTGTGAGACTCGGCGCTGCGCGGCGGGAAGGGGCCTATGAAAACGGGAGGGGGAGGGGAGGACGGCCGTCGCAGGTGGGGTGCACGACCTTATTTTTACGAGGCGCTCGCCCTTGGCCGACTGAGAGTGGCCGCGCGCCAAGCCGCATGCCCCGCCCCGCGCCCACGCGCGCCGCGACCAGGCGGACAAGACCAACATTAACTACGAGAGGAACATCCGCGCCCGACCCGGCCGTGTCAGGCCCACCACGCGGTTTCCTGTAACGTTGGAACCGAGGGGGAAACAACTCTGAATTTTAATGGACAGATTTTGTGAATTTTCGTGAATTTTATTGAGATTTTATGAATTTTCACATTAATTTCACCAATTTTGTTGGCAATTTTTTCCGAGTTTTCCTATTTATTTAATTTTTTTCTGAAATTTTGGAAAAATTTTCCAGAATCCTCCAGAAATTTTCCTTACTGTTCCTGAATTTTTCTGTATTTTTGTAAATTTTTCTAAAAACTTTTCTGCATTTTTTTCTGAATTTTCCTGTGTGTATAGGTGTACAGAAATTTCAGAGTTTGTTGCCCTTTGGCTGGGACGCTGATTGCTGGAGAACTCGAGAGGACTGACGAACCACCGCCATCGCCCCCCACTCCGTACACTTCCGCGAGGGGCTGGGCAGGGCAGGGGTGCCAACGGCCGCGGCGACGAGGCAGCAAATTGGTGGCTTCAGCAGGGCGCCGGTCCGGGAGCCGCGCCTCGCGGGGAGTTAAAAGAGGCTCTTCTTGTTTCGATTTGCATAACTTAGGTGGCGGGAAACGGCCCCCAATCCAATTTTCCATTATCTGCACTTTCAATTATACGCGCCGTGGGCCTGGCCGGGGTCCCGGGCCCGGGCTGGTCCGAGCGCGCGTACTATAGCACCTTTGCAGCAAGCTTACCACCGCAGGTAACGCGGGGAGGGAAGACGCGCGAAAGAAAGCGCCCCAGGCGAGCGGGAGAGAAGGTGAGAAACGGTGAGAAAGGAGGAGTTAATACTCAGCCGCCTGCTCCTAAAGACAAGGCACTGCGCCGCGCCGATGGAAAAGAAACCTGATAGAGAGGTCGATGTGCGGTGCGCTGGTAACGAGAAGGACACAACTCTGGCATTTTTGTACACCTTGTCATTTAGAAAAATTAAGAGAAATGCGGAAAGATTCGGCAAAATTTTGAGTCATTCAGTAAAATGTAGAAAAAATCCGAAAAGTTCAGGAAAAATAAGAAAAATTCAGGTAAATTCACAAATATTTATAAAACTTAGAGACAAATTCGAGCAAAAATAGCGAAAACTTCACAAAACTTTACAAAATTTGTACACCAAAACTCAGAGTAGTTGTTTCACCTCGGCAGGTGGAAACAAATACGCAAATTCTGCACACACATATCGAATTTTTATCGCTTACTTAAAAACGTTTGTTCTTTCCTTACGAATTCTCACTGGCGTGCAACTCTCTTCGTTTGTTTTACCACAGTGTGTGCGGGGCGCACTTCGTACGCAGCGTTCCGGTGGAGGTGACGCGACGAGGCCGGGGAGCAGCCCCTGCAGTGTTGCGGCGTGTAGGGGGCCGGGAGGAAAAAGGGGGGGGGGGGGGGCATTAGTAGAACAACTGCGACACGACGCGGCTGGGCGGGTCCTGCAGGCCGATATCGGCCTCGGCAGCGGCGCAAGGCAGACCGGGCCACCCCGTCAGGCACTCCACCCGCACCGACCTCAACAAAGCTACAATGCCCCTGTACTTTGCCCCCAAGTTAGTAACGGCAAGGGGCGGGGCGTAGCGGGGCGCGCCAGACTGATAGATGTGGCGAGAGGGGACGGAGCAGAGGGAGGGGGGAGGGGGGGTTGTTCCGGAAAGCATGGCGCGGGGTGGGGGGGGGGGGGGGCATGGCGGCGGGGTGGGGCTGAGAGTGGTAAGGTTTGATGACCAACTTGTCAGGCGGATGACACGCTTCATCAGTCATCGGTTTCCTATTCGGCGCGGGGCGCGGCTGTGAAAATAAGTGTTTTCGCGTTGCGGGCTTTGTGTGCGAAGCTACAGCCGGTCCAAAGCGCCGCGCGGCCGCACGGCGGGCGAGGGCATTTTAGGGGCGTCGTGGCGGCGCCGGGCTGCGCCATGGAGGGCGGCGGAGCGGCGCGGCGGCTGTTTTTGTCGCTGCGGGCAGCTGAAGCCTGATGACGGACTTGAGCTTGGTACGGCTGACCAGCTGAGTAGATTAGGATTAGGAGCCGCTGTTGTGACCCAAGTTTGAAAGTTGAAGTTAAAGCTGAAGAACGGTGTGGCGACGTGGAGGGGGAAACAACTCTGAAATGTTAGTATACACCTCGTTTTTAGAAAAATTAACAAAAATTTCGGAAAATTCACTAAAATGTAGTTAACATTCAAGTGAAAATTCACAAAAATTCTGTAAAAGAATTCACAAATCTATAAAAAAATCACAAAAATAAAAAATCTTTAAAATTTCACAACAATTCTATAAAAAATCACGAAAATTTACGAAAACTCACAAAATGTGTACGCCACCACATTCAGAGTTATGTTTCCCCCTTGCGTGGCGTACTGGGCGTATTTCCACATGCACGGCATCCGATGGCATCACCGTCACGTGGTAATTCACACAGTGACTGACGGCACTATACGTTGGTATTACACTACTTTACGAGTACTACGGAGGTACTATACGGATACATTTCGGCGGTATTACTTCAGTTTAAGGCTGTCATAACGGGACACATGTTTGGCTGAGCTAAATTTAAATTCAAATTTAAATTTAAATGCTCAGCCCTGTCAGCATGCGCCGTGGGGCGGCCGGGGCGAGCCGTGATGTGAGATGTGAGACGTGGGATGTGGAAACATCAGTGTTGCCATCGTAACCTTTGTTTGAGCAAACAACTTAGTGATAACCGACTAATCGAAATGTGTATTATTAACTGTTAATCTTGGCGCGCCGCAGGCCAAGGTAGACGCACTTTTAGCTCATCAGCTTTTCACGGTTTTAACGTGCGTCTACCTTGTATAACATATAACGCGAGAGACCTCGCCCCCTCCCCATCCACGCCCCCCATGCTTGGCGGCGAAGGGCGCGTCACGCCGGGGCGGGCTGGCCTGACAGGGGCGGCCACCGGCAAGGCGACGCGACTAAGCAACAGTTGCTTTTCCAGCAAGCTTGTCACTCACTTGCAGAAGCCCATTAAAGGACTCTGACGTGGCTCGACCGCGCCCCGCCCCAACCCACCGCCTGATTATGGACTCCTTAATAATTCATCGGTCTCCCTGGACGGGACTGCGTACCTCCACCGCCCATGGCCCGGGAGAGTGCGGCGAGAGCTTAGGGTGGGGGGTGGGGCTCTGTCCCACCCCACATCGAGCTGCCTCCCCCAACATGCAGATTCACTTCGCGCGCCGTCAAGATAATCCGACCGAAACGACACAATCACTGTGTGTCTTCGCACGGTTTGAGAGTCAGCTCCGTGTCTAAGGATCTATCCATTGTGGTTGGGCTTGAAAAGGGTTTACGGCACTACAGGCGGCGGGGTGCGCAGGTATCGCAGAGCAGAGAGCATTACCAAAGCGCTGCTCCTCCTCCTTTTCTGTTTTGTTTTTTGCAGTGTTCTATTTTCGGGAGATTTCCCCAGCGGTCCATTGGGGCGGATCGGAGCACAGTAGTCCATCTCCGCTCCAGACGAAAACAGCAGCAACACACGGCGGGTGGAATGGATCCCTGCATCTCTCTCTCTCTCTCTCTCTCTCTCTCTCTCTCTCTCTCTCTCTCTCTCTCTCTCTCTCTCTCTCTGTGTGTCTCTCTCTGTCTCTCTCTCCGTCTCGCCCTTTGTCTCACGCGCTGCTTCGCATTAGCAGCATCATCATGTGGAAACATCTGAACGCTCACGAGAGAGGCAGAGATTGAGAATTGAGGGAGTTTTAGGGAGAAGCTTTTCTATATGCCTTTAGAGCTGAAACGCCCATGCATTGGGTTGGGGGACAAAAGTATTGAACACTTCATAAGCTAGACACGTTTTCCTAACATTTGATGCCATGCATACGTTCAACGTCGTTACGCTACTTGACACTTTCAAAAGTGTGTGTCTGTCGAGGGGGAAACGACTCGGGTAATCCAGCTGACATCGGAGTAGTAATCCTTACTCCGGATTACCAAAAATTTTGTAATAATCCGGAGGTAATCCGGGGTAATTTAGGAAAATCCGTCCCCGTCAGCAGTCCAGTGTAATCGAAGCACCTGTTTTGAAATTTTCGAATGTAATCCGGAGTTTATCCACGGATAATGCGAGGTAGTCCCGGGTAATCCGTAATCCGGCTGACGCAAAATTATCCAGTCGTTTCCCCCTCGGTGTCAGTTGATCACTTTTGATTACAGTGCTCCTCCACGGTGACATGAAGCCCCTCCTCCTCCACAGGAACGCTGCTGCGCCGTGCCGCGCGTGTTTCGAGATGAGGAACGTCATCACGTGTCACGCAGACGGCTCAACGCTGGGGGCGGGGCGGGGCGGGGCGGGGCGGGGCGGGGCGGGGCGGGGCGGGGCGGGGCGGGGCGGGGCGGGGCGGGGCGGGGCGGGGCGGGGTGGGGCGTGGTGGGGCGGGGTGGGGCGGGGTGGGGCGTGGTGGGCGGGCAGTACCCCATACGGCATCCCGACCATACCCCTCGCCACGGCCCCTCCCAGTTAGTCAGCCTCCACCTCCTGTCTCATCAGCGCCTTGTCGCAGCGCCGTCAGCTGACTAGCCACCCACTTTTCGAATCTGCATAATATAGAGGGCGTCAGGCCGCACCGCGCCGCACGCCAAGCAGGCGGCTGGCTGCTTATGGGCCGCACCGAGGCAGACTCTAAGGGCAGGTAGAACAGGCCCCTCGGGACGGGGTAACCGAGGGGGCGATCACTTCGAAAAATCACTGTACGACCCCAAACAGTCATTGCAAAAATATTAAAAATTATTTTTAAAAATCAAGACAAAATCAAGAAGAAAGATACAGAAAAATCCGCAAAAATCGAGAACAAATAAACAGAAGACTGGGAACAATTTTTTTTTTTAAAAAAGTCAGAAATAGGAGAAAAAATATCAAAATTTATCAAAAATGTGACAGAAATTTTCCTCAAAAATGATTTGAAAAATCAAAACAAAAAAATATAAAGTTAAATTTTAAAAAACACTCTACCCATTTTGTATGAATGATCCACCCCCTCGCGGGGATAACCGGGGTACCCAGCAGACAGGGAGATGCCCCCGCAGGTCTATCGAACAAACCGGCACACAAAGATGGCCCCCTCTGGACGCAGCGACACACGCGCTGCGCACTTTTTCGACGTCGTCATATCCTTGGCTTTGGCTGCTAAAGGTCAGCGATGGCCCTCAACAACCCGCGCACCGCCGCCACACCGTGTCGGCAGGTAATTTGGTAGGGTAATTTGTCGCGCGCGCGAGCGCGGGTAATCTCCGGGACGGGAAACTTCAACACGTACTTTGATGAATAGGACTTTGATGAGGTTCCCCAACGAGATTTTCGCGCGTCGCTCCTTGCCGCTCGCGGCACCGCAACGCACGGCGCCGCTGCCGACGGCCTCAACACTCCACCGTCCAACCGAGACACGGCTGCTAGCGAGGCGTCCGCCGCCCCCGACCCGACCAACCAACACGGCAAATCTGAAGTCTGGGATTCCCAGGTACTTTTTGGCGTTTCCAGACTCGAGTCTGGAAACGGGAAATTATTTCCAGACTTCTCCTGGGCGCGCGGCCCTTTTCCCAGGCAAAACCTGGGAAGCACCTCTTTTCCAGACTTTACCTGGGAAAGAATCACCGTTTCCAGCCCCTCACCTGGGAATCCGTGGGCAAGCGGCTCTTTCCCAGACCCCGCGACTTGCCCACGGCTTCCCAGGTGAGGGGCTGGAAACGGTGTTTCTTTCCCAGGTAAAGTCTGGAAAAGAGGCGCTTCCCAGGTTTTGCCTGGGAAAAGGGCCGCGCGCCCAGGAGAAGTCTGGAAATAATTTCCCGTTTCCAGACTGGTTTTGCCTGGGAAAAGGGCCGCGCGCCCAGGAGAAGTCTGGAAATAATTTCCCGTTTCCAGACTCGAGTCTGGAAACGCCAAAAAGTACCTGGGAATCCCAGACTGATTTGCCGTGTAAATTAGGAGTATACTTTTCTCGGCTGCGGGCCCAGCCCAACCCTACACCGTAAAACTGGCATCTTGGTTTCCCAGAAGTTTCGTAAAAACCAAGACTAGGACGATTTCCAAAGACATTGCTCTTGGTTTTCAAGACGTCGTCCTGAAAAATTGCAATAATTTCAAAAAGTCGTCTTTAAAAGTAGCAACACTCTCAAGACAACGTCTTAATTCCAAGGGCATGTCTTGGAAATCGTCTTCGTTTTCAGGACGTCATCGGAAAGGTCTCGGTTTCCCCAAAACACCTTGGAAACCAAGACGCAGGTTTTACCGTGACCCCACCCTACCCGATCCTAACTTACTCTACCCGCCCCATCCCCGTCCCTCCCGAGGGGTCCCTCACTCCTTTCGATCATCGTACGCGGGGAAATTCAGTCACATTTTCGATCATTTTCAATCAGCATAAATCATTTTCAGTCATTTTCGGTCATTCCGTCATCTCAATCACATTCAGTACTTCGATCATTTTTTCTTTCGTCCCGTCATTTTCGGTCATATTTCGTAATTTTCAATCACTTATCAATCATTTTCAATAACTTTCAATCAATTTTCAATCATTTTCAATCATTCTCAATCATTTTCAATCTCTGTCGTCATTTGCTTTGCGGGTTGGCCTATACAACACACAGTAGGCGACTGCTTCGAGTAACGTTCATCATATTATAATATTATAATATAGCTTGATTGTTAACATTGTTAGGGTGAATCATTGGACGTTGGTGCCTAAATTAGTCGCCGAAGTAATTTTTCCAGCCATCAGTTATCTGCATATTGCTTGAACTCCTAAAAAATAAATTGTCAATCAATTTTCAGTCATTTTCAATCACTTTCAATCAATTTTCAATCACTTTCAGTCACCTACAATCAATTTTCAATAAAATTTAATCATTCTCAATCATTTTCAATCATTTTTAATCATTTTCAATGTCCGTCGCCATTTTCGATCGTTTCAATAAGTTTTAGTCAGTTTTCAATCATTCCATCATTTTAGTCAATTTTCGGTCCTTTTCAGTCAATCAGTCATTTTTGATCGAAAGTCATCGTACACGAAAAATGGGAGTGAGGGACCCCTCGGTCCCTCCTCACACCCTGCGCCCTGCGCGGTAATGCTCGCCACTTTGCCGTATACCCCCTCCTCAACCCCTCTTCTTTCCCGTTCCCCCGAAAATTCATTCGCGTAAGCGCACAACGAAATTGATTCCATGAGCCACACAGAACCCAACCAATTCCGGTTGCCGTAGCGCGTAAAATCGCGTGCGAGCCTGTCCTTTCTAACAGGCCGACCGACCGGCCGACGGCAAATCGGCCCTCGCCTGCTCGCCCCACACCACCTTTGTCGAAGTCATCGACTTTTTTATGATCACTCTGTCTCCCCTTGTCGGACGATTACGTGCCGAGCTGAGGGCGCATCCAAATTGCATACAGGAACAGATAGACTGACAGAGAAAGACAGACGGACTACTGACGTACATACGAGAGGAAAATTTGTGACACCACTACTGCAATAAAAGCTATCACGATATTTATTTATTATTATTATTATTATTATTATTATTATTATTATTATTATTATTATTATTATTATTATTATTATTATTATTATTATTATTATTTCGCTTTTTTAAAGCTCAACACGGTCAAAGAAAGCGATTGTTAACCACTTAACGTGACATTGTTTCTTCTTTAGACCGTGGAACGAACGGATATTCATACCAACTCCCTTCTTATTTTATGTGGAGCGAACCGAATCACGACAGCAAGTTCCGATCCACGCCGTCCCGGCGTCCCGCCCCCTCAGTCATGGTCTCCGCTGAAACACCGCCCCGCCCCGCCCCGCCCCGCGTGGCCGCGCGTCAATCCATCGCCGTGCACGGCCACCCCGCCACGCCACGCCCCGCCCCGCCCGCAGTGCGATGGCCCAAGCCCCCGAGGCTCTAAGAGCGGAGGGACGCGACGGCAAAAGGCGTGGCGCGATTCGATTTTTAAAAAAATATAAAAAAAAATATAAAAAAAAAAGAGCAGGCGACATGGCGCGAGAGGGAGCGAAGGAGAAAGAGAGAGAGAGCGATAGAGAGAGAGAGAGAGAGAGAGAGAGAGAGAGAGAGAGAGACAGACAGACAGACAGACAGAGAGACAGAGACATACAGTGAGACAGAGATAGAGAGAGCTCTGACTCAAGTCTTCTCCAATACCCTACACACGTCATACGGGAGCGATGAGAAAAAAGCCTGATGGAATTCTTGAAGTGTGGCGCTGCTGCTGTGACAGGAGATGGGTGCGCCGGTCCCCGCTGGTCCCCGCCGGTCCCCGCCGGTCCCGCTATCAGTCTGCACCGGCCCGCGTGCCCCGCAGTGGGGTGGGGGGCTTCAACTTGGATTACAATTCCAACTTATTCCTGTTGCTAACCGCACGACTCCGACCAAATACGGATGTGGCAGAGGGTGGGGCGGGGGTTCAGGGTGGGATGGGGGACATGCACACGTCTGCTGCGTACGGGGGGGGGGGGGGGGGCAAGAGAGTAGGGGGGGATAGAAAAGGGGAAAATAGCGAGAGGCCCGCAGGGGAACTAACAGAATATTGCCGACAAAAGTTATACGCGGCATTGCGCGCGCGCATATTTACTGTGGGAGCGAGAAACAGTGGAGAGAAGCAAATGGTGAAAGGGAGGTGACCTGAATTCCAACTTCTTGCGCAAGCGTGCGCAAGTTAACATACTTTTTAAACGTTGGAGTGTTTTACAGCGAGTTACTGACTCCTATTTTCTGTATTCTGTATTTTTGTCCTTTTTTTTTTTTTTTACAAACGAATACAAAGTCTGAGGGGGGTAAGAAAGAAGAGCAATCGAGAAAAATTAAATTTGAAATGGAAAAAACGCGAGCACGAGTACATGAGCAAGCAATGAACACAGCAAACACAATGGATGATTCTCTGCACAATGTCGTCCACCCAGTACGACGCATGGACAAGCACGGACACACACACACACAGTTTGATAGGGAAAAATCCTCTGAACAGAGCAAGCACTTTCACTTCACCACTCTCTTCTCACCGCACAAGCTCCATCTATTTTATCTTACGTTTTTATTTATTCCTGTGCCACTTTTCTCTCCCTGCTGGACGCCACGGCACGTGCGAATAGCCTTAAAACGCGCTGGCATTTTATCTGCTCCGGTCGCGTTACGCAGCGCGCATCTTTGCACGTGCCCTCTGTCCTGCCCTGCCCTGCCTAGAGTCCTTCTGGGGAGAGAAACGCCAGCGCTGCAAAATGTGTACAATGATTTTTTTTTTTTACTTTTTTTGTTTTTTGTTTTGATTTTTCTTTTGATTATATTCAAGGATAAATTTTGATAAATTTTGATCTTTTACACCCATTTCTGATTTTTTTAAAATTTTAGCTCGGTTTTTTGTACTTTTCTTTTCTTGATTTTTCGGATTTTTCTGCATCTTTCGTCTTGCGACTTTATTTCTATTTTTAATTATTGTTTTGAAATGATATTTTGGGTTCGTGCAATGTATTTTCGAAGTG
>JAHWGI010000284.1:1520000-1558645 GCA_029379305.1 Frankliniella fusca
CTGCGGACAGGGAGGGCGAGTGGAAGAGGAACAGTCGCAGCTCAAAGACACACAATGGCGGCCAGCTGGTAAATTTATTAGGAGGAACTGCGTAATGCTGTCTATTTCGGAGAGAGAACGACGGCTTTACAGAATTTCTGATGCGGTTTTGAGCGCAGCAGCAGAGCGGGCGAGTCAGACGGGACGGGATTTGGGGGGCGGGGGGGGGGGGGGACCTCTGCAGAGGGGCTCAGCAGCCAAACGCTCCAATTTGTATTCAAACTCACCTTGGAATTATACATAACGTCGTTTCAGCTAATCCCGCCGACCTTCAGATAAATGACAGGTGTGGTAGACTGGTCTTGTTCGCGAAGGGGGAGTGGGGGGGGGGGGGGGGAATCGGGTTGTGAGCTCATCTGTAGCCGGGCCGGCCAGCCGCCCTGAGATGCTGGTGTGCCGTGCGAGTCGAGCTCTGGGGTGGGGCGGGGCAGGGCAGGGTACTCGGGTAGCGTCAGAGGCAAGGAACGCACTCATCCTGATGAATAATGGAGAGCTGGCCGCGAGAGAGCCTCGCCTCGCCCCGCCCCGCTCCCCGGTCGGACGAACGGGTCGTCCTAGCGCCACAATGGGTACCAAAACCGGCAAGACAGGATGTCAATGATATGACACACCACGAAAAAAAATTCTCGCAACATTTTTACAAAACGTTACAATTTTTAGGCACGAAGTAGCCTTATGGTTTTGTGTCAGGATGCGATTTTTAGGCACGAAGTATAGCCTTATGATTTTGTGTCAGGATGCGATTTTTAGGCACGAAGTAGCCTTATGGTTTTGAGTCAGGATGCGATTTTTTTTTATTAGCACGGCCCCTTACCTAAATCCTGATTTTTCTATACGATTTTGATAAGACTTGACCGAGAGGTAGAACTCGATCTCCTTAGTTCACTGCTGAAGTGCAAGCCCAAAGTCATCGACCAATTTTGAGAAATTTCGATCTAAAATCTCCGTTTCTATGGAAATACTCGACTTGTCTCGGGAAAACAGCGTGGAAAGGGGAGGCGAGCCGAGTCGCCATTGTTGCGGCTGCTCGATCCCCCGGCGCGGCGCGCAGGGGAGGAGGACAGGGGCAAGGGACTTGTTGATTCAACACATGCACAGTACACTGGTAAAACAAATGTAGAATATTGCACACTAATTGGCGTGCTTTTCAAATGTGCAAACTTTGCACACTTCCTGGTGTCGAGCAAAACTAAACATCACGAAGTGTGCAAACTTTGCACTCTTGTCAAACGTCTAAACTTTGCACACCACGTAGTGTGCAACATTTCGACACTTGGTATACCTTTTGCAATACTATGATTAAGAATTTTCCACAACCAAGTGTGCAAACTTTGCACACTTGCCAAACGTCTAAACTTTGCACACCACGTAGTGTGCAATATGTTTAAACACCATGAAATGCGCAAAGTGCCAGGAAGCACACTTTAAGTGTGCACTATTGCACATTTGTTTTACCAGTGTAGTTCAAAAAATAAAATTTGGAACGACACGTTAGAATTAAAATGTAAAAGCGGTGTTCGAATGCCCACTGCACATCGAGCCTACAGTTCAAAAATCAAGCTGATCGGACAATTTTTACTGAGAGTCTAACTTCTAAATCGTTTGAGCTACAAATCTAAAATTTGGCTTGTTACCCGTGTTAGCCGCTGAACTAGTGACCCTGAGATAAAAAATTCAATAACATTACCCATAAAGCTAGAAATTTTAAAGTAAATTTCTGCATAAACCATCATCTACCAAAGTATTTAGTGAAACAAAAACATGAACGAAATTCGTGCCTACCAGGATTTCCTGAAATCGTATTTTTTTATTATTATTATTAGCACGGCCCCTTACCTAAATCCTGATTTTTCTATACGATTTTGATAAGACTGCTTGGCAGAGAGGTAGAACTCGATCTCCTTAGTTCACTGCTACTGAAGTGCAAGCCCAAAGTCATCGACCAATTTTGAGAAATTTCGATCTAAAATCTCCGTTTCTATGGAAATACTCGACTTGTCTCGGGAAAACAGCGTGGAAAGGGGAGGCGAGCCGAGTCGCCATTGTTGCGGCTGCTCGACCCCTCTGCGCGGCGCGCAGGGGAGGGCCGGGGCCGGGGACTTGTTGATTCAACTCATGCACAGTAGTTCAAAAAATAAAATTTGGAACGACACGTTAGAATTAAAATGTAAAAGCGGTGTTCGAATGCCCAATGCACACCGAGCCTATAGTTCAAAAATCAAGCTGATCGGACAATTTTTACTGAGAGAATGACTTCCAAATCGTTTGGGCTGGAAATCTAAAATTTGGCATGTGACCCGCTGAACTAGTGACCCTGAAATAAAACAAATTCAATAACATTACCCATAAAGCTAGAAATTTTTAAGTAAATTTCTGCATAAACCATCATCTACCCAAGTATTTAGTGAAACAAAAACATTAACGAACTTACCACGATTTCCTGAAATCGTATTTTTTTAATCGATTTTAGGAAATTCTGGTTGGCACGAAGTCCACGAAGTTCATTAATATTTTGTTTGCATAAGATATTTTGGTGGATGGTCTAACTTATGGAGGAGTTGAGTTGAAAATCTCTATCCTATTGGGAGGAAATATGGATTCCCCCTCGCCCCCCTCACTGTAAAAAAAAATCACGGTCGCCCATACGGAAATATACCGTTTATTTAGATTACGGTGCCTCCGTACATTCGGTTCCGTACCCTCTTTCCATAAGAGCCCATGTAAAAAAAATGTGGGTACGGTGCCAAGGTACGGTAATGTTACCGCTAATTTTGTGTCCGGCGGTTTCCGTTTTGGGTACACTGGTAAAACTAAGGCGTAGCCTCACGCCCCGTTCCCTAATAGAAAAGGAAGTCCCCACTGTGTCCCTAAGCAGGTCCGAAGTAGTCCCTCAAAGTTTTGGGGAACTAAAAGGGGATTTCGCTGTTTTTGAAATCCCTCCGAAGTCCTTTTCGAGTGAAATCCCTCTGAAGTCCCTCCTCTCTCGGATCCATATTTTTACGCCGTTCACAGAACATGTAGAAAAACGCACTCTAGGTCATTTTTAGCGCGTCATACGACATCAGAAGGGCCGTAGATACACTATGAATACATGTATGAACATATGATACCATACTGAAAGTAGAATGAAACAGATAGGAGCTCTGTAGCCCTTTCAGTTGAGACTGGAGCCTGGCATAGGGGGGACGTCTGAGGGACTTCCGAGGGATTTCAGAGGCGTAGAATCGTCGAAATCCCTAAGTCCTACTTTGCTCCCTTTTGGAACTCTGGGGGGACTTCGCATAGGACCCACGGAGGGATTTCAAAATTGGGACTCTGGAGGACCTTCGTTTTCTATTAGGGAAGCGTACTGAGATTACGCTTGAAATTAAGCGTACCAGGTCGATCCGCTACTATTCGTCCTATCTAAATGTATGGGAGAATTTCTTTCGTACGCTTCATTTCAAGCGTAACGTCTTCAAGCGTAACTGTATGCTTCATTCAAGCGTACAGTTACGTCTTAGTTTTACCAGTGTACGGACTGATAACGGCGTTCCGTACCCCTTTCCCTATGCTAGCCCATGTAAAAATTGTAGGTACGGTGACCAGGTACGGTAAATTTCCGTACTCCCTTTCCTAAAAATGGGGTACGGAACGCCGTGGCAAGCTCCGTATCCAAGACTGATTTTTTACAGTGCTTGGTGTTTGATAAGCGTCATGAGTCACATGCCAATCACATTGACCGTACGTGTCGCGCCGACCCGACCCGCGTAGCTACCGTACCGGGTCTTGCATAAGCCGCGAGGAACTCTGACGGGCCCGGCCGCTTCGAGGGAAGCATTTAGGGAGGCTGTAAAAATGCAATATTGTGAGCTGCGGGCCGGGCTGGCGGCCTGGCGGCCTGGCGTCTCTATCAGCCGGCCCAGCGCCGCCCGCCGCGCCGCAGCCCCGCGCCACCCCACGCCGCGACCAGCCAGACTACATAAACGGGCTGGCTGAGGTGCACTGCACCCCAGTTTCATTCTGTTTACGCCTCCGCCTCGAGCCGCCCGCGACGCCACGCCACGCCGCTCGGCACCGCGCCACGCCACGCCAAGAAGAGGCACCGGCAGGACGGCCAGGTGCCACACGAAACTCTGCCGCTAGCCTAGCCCGCTAGCCTATGGACTGGCGTATTTTACGTCTTTTTCTCAATCTGTTAATTCGTTGGGGGACAGCGAAGTGAGACGATATGTGCATCCGATCACTGTCAGAATTATTGTATTAAAGAACACAAAATAAACGACTGTGAAAAAAAAAAGCAGAGCAGGTTTACTGGAAAACTTTCCATTAAGTGGAAAGTTGTAAAATTACAAATGCAAATATCGTAAAATTAAATGCTCTACGAATCAACGTGAAATTCGAATTAGAGCAAGAAATTCACTGGAAAAACAAAGGTAGGACTTAATGCCTTTCTAGGGGTGTGAAATTTTAATGCCTTTGCAAAGGCACGACATTGTCCAAAGGCATTAAAATTTAATACCTTTGGGCAGTTTTAATGCCTTTGCAGGGGTGCTAATTTTTAATGCCTTGGTAAAGGCATTAAAGCCCTTCTCGTCCTACCTTTGTTTTCCCAGTGTTGTCGTAAATTTGCAGCATTTTTCGTAAGCTGTCATTCACAAAACAAACCGTAAATATAGAAATATATTTTTCACAGTGAACAGTACGTTTGTAGGGTGTCCACCTTGAAAACTTCTTTGCACCTTCGATTTTCCAGTAAACGTAATGGTGCAACGTAAACTTGAAACAAAGCCAGTCGTTTTTAAATAAAGATCACACGGTTGTCTGAAGACAGTTCTTAAAATGTAAATGAAAAAATATATCTTCCGTTTGAATAAAAATGGTCGATAGCTTTTAGCTACATTACTTTTATATTCCGATTTCTATTCGATATTTCAACTGATTCCAGACCACAATGCCATCCAAAGATTTTTTAAAAAAATTCATTTAAAAAAGTAAACTTGTGAAATGTTATTAAAAACAGGGTACGTTGTTAGTAGCATTAATTTAAAAAGATGTTATTGAGAAAAACATTCTCTTAACTGACAGTGCCATAAGGAATGTATTTTTTTTCTGCGCAGCTGCCACAGCTGACACGAGTGTGTTTCCGCTGAGCCCGGACCAGCCCGGCCCGGATGTCGCCTGTGCCGCAGCGGGTTCGGCGGCTGCGCAGTGCGGCGGCAGCAGCTGCAGAGGCAGTAGCAGCGGAGCGGGCGGAACAACCATGTGACGAACACGCTTGAACGGTAAGCAAACTCGCTCGTCATACAAGAACCCAGTCCTACCTCCCTCTCCCCTTACTTTACCCCGGCCTTCCTTCCAAAACTATAGGAGCGCGGGCGAAACAGCCCCGAGACAAATGCAACGGCAGCCGAGCAGAAGCAGCCGACGGAGAGGAGCAGGAGGAGGTGGGGCAGGAGGAGGAAGCGGGCAAACGGAGCGCGCGAGCGGAACCCGTCAGGATACACACGACTCCGGCGCGGCGGCGGTAAATCATCGCGAGAAACTAATTTCTATCCATTACAAGCGACCGGGTGGGGCCGGGCCGGGCGAAGCGCGCATGAGCGCATGACCTGGGGGTCTCGGTCTCGGTCTCACTATACCAAAAATCATGGTACGCCCCCTCCCCCCCCCCAAAAAAAAAGTCAATAAAAAAAAAAGAAGAAAAATAAACAAATAAGTGACATAAAAATTGAAAAAGTCAGAAAAAGGAGGAGGATCACAATTGATGAAAAGTGACATTATTCTTGAAAAATCAAAAGAAAAATCAAAACAAAGAAATTAAAAAAAAAAAAAAACCAGAAAATTAATGTTTTTAAAAAATATCATTGTACCACACATTTTGAATGAGTGATCCTCTCCCCCCCCCCCACCTCGCGTCTGCCGCGCCTGCCCTGGTCGCCGTCAATTGTTTCGGCGGAGAGAGAGAGAGAGAGAGAGAGAGAGAGAGAGAGAGAGAGAGAGAGAGAGAGAGAGAGAGAGAGAGAGAGAACGCCAGGAGTTTTATGTATGCAAGCGGGAAAACGTTTATGGCGTACGACGGGCGTCAGTCGTAAGGAAGGCGTCACCCCTCTTCTTGCCTCGCGCCCTAGGAAGAGGCAGCGAATACTCGCGGATAATGATGGAAACGCTCACATACAAAACACGCGCACACACACACACACACACACACACACACACCGCGCGCGCTCTCACGTAGGATTGATCATTTGATGGAGATAAACAGGCGGAGGGAACAGATTGGGAAAGACATTGAGCACGAATGGAGCGCTGCGGGGCGGGGAGGGCACCTCGCAGAAGGCAATGGAGGAGAGATGAGAGGGTAACGCTCGGACAGGTACGCTTATGCCTTCACTGTAAATCTGAGAGTCATGTTTCTGACTGAAACTGAGCGAGGCATATAACGGCATCCTAAAGGAGTGAGGAAATTCTATATCGAGCGAGATCACTTGATATCGCGCTTTGGGTCATCGAAACGACTCAAAAGGAGTGATATTTAACAATATCACTTCCCAGGAGCGATAAAATTTGGGTCACCAATCTCGCTCTCCTGAGAGCGAGAATTCTCACTCCTCAATGTACAGTGTTCTCCTGTCCCCTCCAGCCGGTTTGTGGTGTGGACCGGTTGAGGTCGGTTTGTCGCCAATTTTAAGAAGCTTTTCTCTATTGTCATCATGTAACGCAGCGTGTTCCTTACCTTATTTCCTCTGCAAGGCCATGCCATCGAGGGGTCCACCACTCTGGTAATCCTGTGTACACGTTTTCCGAAAACTACTGTTAATCTTGTACCCGAAACTCCACTTTTCGTCGTTTTCGAGCTGGGTTTTCCCTCGTGGGAATTTGCAAAAATTTACCTAAATGTCAACGTTTTTTTTTTTAAATTTTACCGACATCTGTAAGTAATCACTGGTAATCGGTAATTGTGTGTACGCTCCTAAACCAAGTGATGGACCCCTCGCATGCCATGCAAGGTGCGGAACAAAAGACCGGGAAAAAAAACAGACCACGCGACCGTGACCAAAAAGTTCCGGAGCGCCGGAACTTGAAAGCAGATGATACGTATGGTAGATGTCCCTACGCGTCGCAGGCTGCAGGGAAGCGGAGCGCTGTCGGGCTGGGCTAGGAGGGGGGAGGCGCGGGGCAGGAGGAGGGACTGGCCCGGCGGCCCGGCGGCCCGGCAGCACAGCGCCTCGAGAGGTGGCGTGGAGTAGTGAGGGGTGCGCGCCGCGCGACGGGCAGCGCGCGCGCGGAATTTTCCCTTCAACTTCAACTTCAACTTGGGTTACAACAGCAGCAGTTCATTGTGAACTTTGGACACCTATAACTTAGGCACAGCCGCCAGTCCGTGAACGGACCATCCCCCATGACCAGCTATTGCTGTATCACCGTGAGTTCGCAGTTAGCCCCGCGCACCGTATCTCTGTTCGCCCTCTGCACTCTGTTTTAGCTCGGGCTGGTGGTGCGCGGGTGCCCCGCCAGTCACCTTCGCCTAGCGGCGGAATCCGCCATAGATCCTGCTGGTCGGGCTGGAATGCCTAGCCCTCCCTGCCGATCGCATGTGCGGTGCGGGTGGTGAGGCCACCCGCGTGCCCAACACCCTAGGCAGCGCGTACTGAGCCACCTAGGTGCGGTCACATTAAAAATTTCGTTGGGTGTATCACTCGAAGGTCCATGGCCGCACACCGTAGTGATATGGCCTTTCCTTACACCCTCATTAGAGCGAAACACCATGGAAGGGGGGAGCCATTCCCGTATTCGAGAGTGCCGTCCGCCAGCCGCAGCTGACAGTCAGATTTTCCAGAATCCCGGTATGGTATCGTGCGGGGATCTGCAAGAGACGGGCGTCAGCACATAATATGTGTTACAGGCACAGAGTGTGGTGTTGTCTGCTCCTTAGCGGCCTCCCTTCATGCCTGTTGAGAGAAAGAAAGTTGGATAAGGGGGAGGGGTTGGAAAGCTAGTGTGCCTCGTCCGCGCAGCTCATAGTGACGTCGTTCTCGATGCAGCGGAGGGGCTGATGTGTTATACCTGAAAGGGTTGAAAATGACTACGCTTGGTTGATTATCTCTGCAAGCACGTGTCAGCAGCACTATACCGCGCGACAACCAAAGATGAGCGGACCCCCGGCCCGGGTGTCACATGTGGCGCGCCCCCGCACTGTAGGTCCAGAGCGAGGGTCGAGCGAGAGCCGAGGAGGCCGAAGCAGGTAGTCCGCTCATCCCTGGCTGTCGCGCAGTATAGGATCCGCCCTGCGTCCAGCGGCCTGCCTCCCCGTCCCCTCCCCCCCCCCCCGCCCCACCATGACGAATGCTGGTACCCCGCCGGGCCCCGCCGGGCCACACCCTGCTCCACAAGAGGCGACTGCAGATCTGCGTAAGGGGCGGCGGGGGCGGAGAGGGAGGGGGGGGGGCAGCGTCTGTGAATGCGTAGAAAAATAAAAAAAACAAACAGGCGGCCTGTATCCAGCCGGGCGGTGGATGGGGGAGGGGGGGGGGGCTGCATGCATGGTGCGGGGGGAGGAGGCTGCGTCTGGCGTGGCTTGGGCTTGGGGACGCCGCGTCGTCTCGGGCGTGGCCAGGAGGGAATGCCAAAACGTTAAAACTTGGTACTCACGGGTAGTAGGCTGCTCGTACAAGGTGCACTGGTATACTACACTACACACGGCTTGACTGCCTGTTGCTCCTCCACTGCACACATCGCTAGCACTGAATATTGCGCGTAAATTGCACTAACACTGCATAAATTACTTGCACTGATCCCTGCCTGGACACTGCACTGACACTGCACTCTGACTCTGAAGTTGCACTAAGGTGACACATGGCTGCAAGCCGCTCTGCTCTGACGCCGTAGACCCTCGCCGCCCGGCACCGTAAAATCTCCGGCCCGGCCAGGCGGGCGACGAGGCCCCAAACACCGCCTGGCCCCACAGCTGCGCACTCTGCAGCACTTGAGAAGGGACGCCACTCCGCTCCAGCGAGGAAATCACACAAAATCACTGATATCTTCTGCACCGCTACATCGATCACACTGAAACTTCACACACGCACTCGCGTTCACAATGCGCACCCGTGGGTACCACACACTATCGGGAAAACTGCGTTTGAACCACCAAAACCTGAGGAGCAACACAGAGCGACACAAAACACGTCCGCACCCTCCGCCTCCCCCACCTAGCCCCCCGCGGAATTTTCCCCCCTACTGTCAGATAAATTAGGGCGGATACGCGGAGTCTCGGTATACCTATCTCCCTAGCCTGCCGGCTTACTGCGGGGCTAGCTGCAGAAGGGTAAGGGTGAAGGACAGGAACGATCGTCGGTATCACGCCGTGTATATTCTAAGGCAACTCAGTGCTCACCCTCTCACTTACAAGGATCGTCCCTCTCCGTCGGCTGCTGGTGGTGTTGGTCGTCTGCCGTCCGGAGCGCGTCTGACCCGCGGCGCGCCGCGCTGAGCCCTGCGAGGGGCGGCCGCCCGCGGCACGCACCCCGAAAATGCTGGATTGCATTTATTGACTCAGCGCGACGCGGCGCGGGTCCGAGCGCCGTGCGCCAATTTCGCAACACGCGTGTTCAGCGCGTGACCTGGTGCCCGGTCATCTTGACAATGCTAACATGACCAAGGACGAAAAAGATGCGTCCTCGCATCATGTTAATCACAATGCTAAGATGACCAAGAACAAAGCCACGCGCCGAAGACGCGGGTGGAGAAATTGGCGCGGTGGAGGAGACGGAGAGGGATGGCAAAAATTTATTTGTGAGAGGGTGAGCAAAACAAGGAGAAAAAAAAAAAAAAAATAGGAATAACAAATAAAAGGAAAAATTGAAAAGTAATAACAAAAACAAACAAACAAAAGAAAAATAACCTGTAAAAGGAAAACAAAAAGTAATAACAAAACCAACAGAAGTAAAATAACGAATAAAAGTAAAAACCAAAAATGATAACAAAACCAGCAGAAAGTACCATGGTGTACATAAATTTGAAAACGAAATTTTATTAGAGCGGAATAAACAGAAATAAATAAATAAATAACAAAAACAAACAAAACAAAACGGACACACGCGCACGCGACCGCCCCGCGCCGACGTCAGCACGGTACCGCGACGACCCGTCCAGCGGTGGGGGCACTACTGGACAGGGCATCCCGACACCGTGGTGAGCTCGTCGGCGGGGACGGGCGGCGGGCGGGGGGTGGGGGCCTCCTCCCGAGGCCTCCGCGGCACGGCGTCGTACCGCTGCTCGCGCTCGTGCTGCCGGATGACGAAGTGAGTAGCCGAGGTCCAGAAGGCGGCCAGCAACCCGAAGGTGCAGCCGGACGCCTGAGCTATGCTGAGTCCATTCAAGCCGGTTTTACAAATAAACTGTATAATTTTGTAGAAAAAGATGACGCCGATAACAGAGGAAATGAAGTTGCCCAGGGCCCCAAACCAACCCCACAGTCTCGACATGCCCGACCGGATGATGTGAGCGGCGTGGTCGGCGGAGAAAAGATTCTGCATCTCGAGGTGATCCGGGGTGACGTCCCCGGCGGCGGCCCTTCCCACGGTGTTGGCGATGGCGGTGCGAGCCGCCGTGAACTCCATGAGGCGGGAGAACCGCCGGACCTCCTCCTGGGTGTAGAGGCCCGCGGCTCCGATGTTGTCGACGACCTCGAAGTTCACGGACGGCTGGCCGTCGGGCTGAAGCATCGGCGGGGCGGGGATGCGCTTCGGGAGCGGGTCGAAGCGGTACCACACCCCGTCGACCTCGAAGTTGGGCGGGAAGGGCCCCGTGCAGGGGACCTCCTCGGCGTGGTGGGTGATGATGTCCGTGATGGGGTGCAGAAACAGGGTCCGGTTCTCCCGGTCGGTGACGGGGAGGGAGCCGTAGCACAGCTCCGTCCGGCGCAGCGACAAGGAGACGGGGGCGCAGCGGGCGAGATAGAGGGTGTGTCCCACAGCACGCCCGACGACGCCCGGCTGGTTGAAGGTTTGAGCGATGAGTTCCGGCTGGTCGTATGATAGTTGGAGCTGGTGGACGAGCTGGTTGCGGTGGAGGAGACAGCGCCGAGCGACGGTGTCGGAGGCCAGAGTGTGGAGGCGCTGGGCCCAGGCCAGCTCGGCGAAAAGGAATTTAGAATTTATGTACTGTATGAGGTCTGTTTTTATGGTGTCGGAAGTAGTGAAGGAATGTTGCGGCTGAAGGGAGACGAAGAGTCGCGGATGTTCGGTCTGCACGACGGGCTGGTCGCAGATTGTCGTGTTGCGGAGCAGCTTGACGGCGAAGACGTGTAGTGCCGACTGAACCACGGCGAAGCGGGAGGTTTCGGATGGCAAGGCGGAGGTGACGAGGTCCATGTTCCCGGAGTACACTATCTTCGCGGAGCACTCCTCGCCGACGACGGGAGCCCAGAAGTGATCGCCCTCCACGGCGTCGGAGAAATGGAGGTCCGAAAAGCGGGCAGCGATGCCCGAGGGCGTCGTGATGGTGTTCGTCGACGAGTCGTACTCCGCGTCGACGTGGCGAATGACGATGTTGTAGTCGCGCTCGACGGCGACGCCGAGGTATGTGTCGCCGCGGTAGTGAAATTTTCCTCCGGTGCACGACCCGTCCTTTGCCTTGGTGCCGGCGGTGACGATGCTCAGGCGCTTGGCGACGCCGAGGCGTAGATCGTTGACGACGGTGTCGTGCAGACGCAGGTGCCCGGTGCTGGCAGCCTGCATGCACTGCTCACGCCCGAAGTCCAGGAGGCCGGACGTGACCGCGTTGGTAGGGGAAGAGGCGTGAGAGTGCATGCCGCAGTGTGTGATGGTCTGCACGTAGGTGGCGCGGCACACCGTCACCCGCACCTTCCGAATCTCATCCTGCTGGACGACGACGCCTTGGACCACCGTCGACGGGAGTGGGTCTGTCAGGCTTGGGCACTCGGCGACCATGCGGAGATTCAGCGGGGACACCTCGCGGATCGCCGAGCAGTCAAATCCGGTCAGCTGGTTGGAAGGGTCAGCAACGAGCGCGAGCAGGAGCAGCAGCAGCGCCGCGGAGGAGGGGGTGGGGCGGAAGACGCTTGGAGACATGGCGACGCGTGCGCGGATGACGAACAGATCAACAACCAGCTGAAACAGAGAGGGGCGCGTTACCGTTGCAAGGGAGAGGGGCAGCGCGAGCGCCCACAAAACAACACAGCGTGAAACCAAACGATCACCATGAGGGGTGAGAGAGAGAGAGAGAGAGAGAGAGAGAGAGAGAGAGAGAGAGAGAGAGAGAGAGCGGACCGCAGAAAGCGGGGAAGCCAGGGAGAAGAAGCTAACCTAACTCGCGTACCCTAAAAAAAAAAAAAAACTAGAATTAAAATAAAATAACCTACAAAATTAAGGGAACCTAAAGTGAACTAGGGTAGGACTAAAGTAACCTAATTTATACTGGATAAAACTATGATAACCTAAAGCCGGCTAAATGTAAGGATGCATCCAAAAAATATAATAGCCCGTTATATTGAATTTTTAGCCCATTTATAATCATTGCCAAAAAAAAGATAAATAAAATATCCTTTCCACGGGGGAAAGGTGCCCTCTTAAAACTTAGTACTAAAACCTCCGCATATTGTGACTTCTTTGTGTTCTGTATTCCTGTTGTTTTTTTTTTTTTTTTTTTTTTCTTCTTCTTCAGAGCCTTTTCTTGAGGTGGTTAACGTGAACCCTCCGCTCAGTTAGTTTGCCATGCCGGAGGACGGATACGGTGTACGTTACCGGGTTTTCTTGGCTGATAACGGTGCCTTCGCGCCAGGACGGGGCATATTTAGCTGGGCAGTCTGGCGTGGTCCGGGGCTCTACGTAGACGTAGACGGGGTCATCAGGGGCGTATGTAGGTGTCAGGCGGCCGGCGTTGTAGTAGCTTGCTTGAGTCTTTTGTGACTTGGCGAGGGCTGCGGCCGAGGCGGAGCGCGCTGCGGCGAGCTCAGCTACGCGCTCGGGTGGTGGAAGCGCTTCCTGTGGTGGGAGGACTGGATCAGTTTGGGGAAGTCTGGGGTGGTAACCGTGTAGCAAATAAAATGGCGTGTTGCCGAGGCTTTTCGAAACGCTGTCATTGATGGAAAGTTGGATTAATTTCAGTTTCTCGTCCCACCGCGCCAGGTTGTCGCGACACATGAGCGCCACCGTGTGGCCGGCCGTCTTGCAGAAGCATTCGGCGAGGCCGTTCGCGTGGTGTGCATACGCTGGAACGACGTGAAGGGTAACACCATGGCTGCGGAGGAAGCGCCGGAAGTCGCTTCCGGTGAAGCTCGGTCCCTCGTCGCAGACGATCTTGTTGGGGGCGCCGGCTTCACTGAAGGCAAGCTGGAGGGCCTTCATGGCGTCTTTGCTGGTGGTGCCCTTGCAGGCGAATAGGCGAACGAACCTGGTGTACGAATCGACATATATTAGCATTTGAGTATTACCCCTGGAGGACTTGGGTGCCTGCTTGAAGTCAATATGGATTATGTCGTTAGGCGCCGCCGGCGTGATGCTCTGGAGCAAGCCTTCCTTGGTGGGCTTCTTCTTGAAACGCTGACAGGTGGTGCACTGTGCACAGTGTAGGCGGCAGTCGGCATGCAGGCTGGGCCAGTAGTGCTGACGAGCGACGCGCTCCCGGGTCTTAAAATCTGAAAAGTGGCCATAGGCGTGGTTGTTAAAAAGCACGTCGTCTCTCATGCTGGCGGGAGTGAACAGGCGGAGCCCGAAGGGGCCGCCCTTCTTGTAAACAATACCGTCCTTGATAACGAAACCTGTCGGCAAGGCGCCGTCGGGGCCCTGCAAGGCGAGCACATCCGGGTCTGCGCGCTGCAGTTCGCGCAGGTCCGCGGGGGGCGGCAGTGGAGAATCGTCGTCTGACAGCTCGGGCGAGGTGGCGTCCGAACGGGCGCCGCCGTCCTCGGAGACGTCCCCGCCTGAGTCAGAGTCAGACGACGAGTCGGTCTCAGAGTGGTTTGCTGACGGCTGTTGTTGTCTGGCCGCCTGGGCACGGGTGACCGCGGCGACGGCGTGGGGGGCTGAGCCGGGGCAGGGCGGGGCCGGGTGGGGCGGGGCCGGGCCGGGCCGGGAGAGAAGGTCTTCTGTAGCAGGGACTTAAATTTCCCCAAAAGTGAAGTTGCAGTTGTCGATGGTTGTTGGTGGGTCACCGTGTGGACGGCGGGCGGGTGCTGAGCTTGCATTGTGGTTGTTACGTCCTCTCCGGGGAGGGGCGGCACGTCGTACGTGCTGGGGGCGAGAGGGAGCGCGTTCCGGGACAGCGCGTCCGGCCCTGAATTTCCTTTGCCTGGAACATGTTTGAAGCGCAAGTTGAATGAGCGGACGTGTGTCATCAGGCGCGCGACCACGGGTGGGAGGAACTCAGCTGTATGCAAGTAGATTAATGCCTGGCAGTCCGTATGAACTTCACACGGGCTGCTGATGGATTGCAGCTCTTTCTGGAAGTGAGTGCAGCCGTCGCTGACAGCCAACAGTTCAATAGCCGTCATGGAGTAATTTTTCTCTGTTTTGGTTAACATCCGAGAGTAGTTACCAACTGGGTGCCATTTCAGGGTGGTGGGGTCTTTTTGAAGGAGAATCGCGCCAATCCCCTCCCGACAGCCGTCCGTTGCGAGGCGGGTAGGGCGGTCCTCACGGAAATTCCTTAGCGCCGATAACAGGATCTCGTTGTACAGTTGGCGCACTACGGCCTTGTGGTCCTCGGTCCAGACGAAGGGTCGTTGAGGGTGTGCGGCGTCCGCGAGTAAGGCTGCCCTCTGAGCGAAGTTCGGCAAAAATTTCCTGAAATAGGAGAAGTACGCGTTGACTCCTTTAGCTCTGGTTTTGTCCTTTACCTCTGTCAGGTGCTTCAGTGGGCGCAAGCGGGTGGTGTCCAGGGTCATGGTCTCTGCTGTTATCACCATGCCTAAGGCGCGCGCGTCAGCGTATCCGAACCGGCATTTCTCAGGGTTCAGCACAAAAACGTGCCGGCGAAAGCGTTCGAAGACGCGCCGGAGGACTGCCGTGTGGTCCGCGAAGGTCTTGGTGGCCACGGTGCCGTCGTCCACGTAGAGCACTAGTCCGTCGAAAAGCAGGCCGGAGAGGGCGTGGTGCAGTGCAATCTGAAGATATTCACCGGCACACGCCACTCCAAACGGCATAGCAGTGTACACGTACGATTTTCCTTGGAGCTGGAACGCCAGGTACTGCTGGGACTCGGGATGTAGGCGGATCTGCTGATATGAAGATTTAAGGTCAAATTGAGAGAATATTTTTTGTTTTTGCAAGTACTCAAGGTAAACGCTGGCGGGGGTGCCACGAAAATTCAGTGTTTTTAGGCGCCTGTTCAAAGGACGGGCGTCTATCACAACACGAAACTTTTGACTCTCTCCGACGGGTGTGGCCTTAGGTACGACCAAGAGGGACAGGCAGTAATGACTGTTGGCCTCCCGGATTGTACCAAGCTGAAGCAAGTTGGCAATTTCTTCCTCGGCGGCTTTCAGCTGTTGAGGGGTGAGTTTGTACTGCGGCACGTAGTATAGCGTCTCGTCGTGGAGCTGAAGCTGCGCCTCCAGGATGTTCGTGCAGCGTATGGGTTCCCCTTTTTTGTAGAAGATGTCCGAATACTCGTTCAGTAGTCCCTGAAGTTCGGTGTGTTGATCGGAGGGCAAACCAGGGTTGATGTCAAACTTGGGAGGCTCCGCAGGAGAGACGCTGGCAACAATGAGTGAGGGCGCGTTAGAATTATCCTCATCTTTAATGGAAACCTTTGATACCTTTTTGTGGCGGAGATCTCTGTTTTCGGGGAAAACGCGGGCGAGTGTTGCGTCCGCGTGAATTGTTACCGGGAAGGTACCAAGGTTGACGACCGGTATGTGATTGCAGGTGGGGCCCAGGGCGCACTCCATTGCCTGGATGCGGTCCTGGCGATGAACAGGCGTGGCGAGGCTGGGGGAGTCCAGAGGGTGGGGGTAGGAGTAAAACTCAACAAATCTTGATTCGCCGGGGTGGATGGTGATTGGCTTGAGGGCCGCGAGAGTGAGGTGCGACGAGTAGAGCTCGGCGGCGTCCAGGTGCTGGGTGAAGTCGGGCTCTTCTCGTGTCAGCAGAACTTTTCTCCCGGCGATGGTTATCAATAACCTGTCACATGTCCAACAAGTCGCACACTGGAAGTGTTTGGCCCAGGGCTTACCTAATATGGCGTCATAGCATATTTTGTCGCAGAGGTAGAAGTGGTAGTGGGTGAAGCCGGGGCCGAGTTTGAATTTCGCGCGGCTGATGCCGAGCATGGGCAGGGGTGACGAGTCAGCAAGTCCAGCGAGGCGGTCGGCGGGGCGGAGCGGGACGGTGGGGTCAGTGAACTTCGGCCTGAGGAGGTCAAAGTCGCTCCCCGGGTCAAACAAGCAGGTGACCGCGTGACCATTGATAGTTGCTTTGAAGACAAGCAAACTATTTTTCTCCAGGGAGGCGGAGTGGTGTGAGTCAGCGGCCGCCGGCTCAAGGGGGCAGGAGCGCTGGTGTCGCAGCCGGGCCGCGCGCAGCTCGCTGACGCTGCACACGGTGTATGCAGGGACGGGCTGCTCGTTCTCGCGCTCGGCCATGTGCGGGGCAAGGAGGCTGCGTCGCAGGGATGACCGGGCGTGGCCCGCGCGGCGGGTCTGGGTGTTGTCCTGGAGGAGGGCGGGTGCTGTCTGGGAATTAATTTCTTTGAAGGAAGAGTACCTGTTTTCTGAATGCCGGAATAACTTGATTATTTCATTGTCGCCACCGGAGATCGTCGTCGGGGTGCCGTCAGGAGAGGCCAAGAGTATGGTGCACTTGAATAGTCTTGCAATGATTGCAAGTGCAAAGTCAGCGGGGACGGGCGTCCCGTCTCGCACGGCGCGGTAGGTGTCTTCTCTTGACAGAGTAAGTGGGGCGGTGAGGTCGGAGTGCTGACTCCACGTGTCCAGTAGGTAGTGGGCGACTAGCTGACGAAGTGGGCCAGCGTCGCGCCGGCTGTGAAGCAATGCTGCTGACATTGCAGAGAAGAGATCAGTGGGGACAGGCGAGCCGATTAATTTTTCTGACGGCGGGGGGACGGGGTCATTGGCTCGGTGGTCCCGATCCCCTACTGAAAATTCGCGAAACCTGCCTCCACGCACGAATCAACCAAGTGGCCTGGACTTTGGCAAAAAGAGCACACAACGTCTCCGATCTGGCTTACCAAGGGCGGAAAGTCTGCTCGCTGGTGCTGCTGCTGGTGCCCACCGCGGCCGTAGCGGAGCTGGTGGTTTGCGTTGCTCAGCGCTCTTGCCATCTGAATGTTCATGTTGGGGGTGGGCTGACCGTACCTTGGTTGTGAATTGTTGTACCAGTTGAAGCCACCGCCGCCGCCGCGGAAATTGGGGCTGGAGTTGTAGTCGTGGCGGTAGCCGTTGTCGAAATTGAGGTTAGAGAAGGGGTTAAAGTTGAAGTAGCGGCCTCTCCCCCTACCTCTGCCTCTTCCTCGGCCCCTGCCTCTGCCGCGCTGCCCGTTCTGCTGGCCTTGCTGCTGTTGCTGCTGTTGGAGCTGTTGCTGCTGTTGGAGCTGTTGCTGCTGTTGCTGGGGCTGTTGCGGCAGGGCGTTGACGGCTGGGCTGGTGCTGGCGGCGGTGCTTGCGGCAGTAGCACTGAGGAATTCCTTGAGGTCCAGCCGAAGTCCTGCCAGTTCTCTGCAAACTTCGGCGTCGGTGCTCGTAATGTTGTTGACGGAGGTCCCTGCCACGCCCTGTGCGCGGCGTATAGTTTCCAGCTGCTGCAGCCGCGCGTTTGACACCTCTATCTCTTCCACTTTCTTGACGAGATCTGAAACTGATGGGAATTCCATTAATTTAAGGTCTTTTTGCATTTCCAGAGGGAGTCCACCTTTAATGAAGTCAACTTGCCGCTTCTCTGACATATTTTCGTCGGCTTTTAGGCACAGGCCCTTCATTTCCTCGGCGTAAAGTCGCAGAGGTTCCCCTTGCTTAAGCACCCTTGAGTTCAGCTTTTGCCATGCCTGAGCTGGGTTTACTGATGCCTTGAATGTCTCTCGAAGCTGATCACTTACTTGTTCGTAGGTGGCCCTCGGGTGATTCTTGATGTAGCGCTCGGCACATTCGAGGGCGACGCCCCTCAGCGTAAACAAGAGCCCTTTCCGGTAATTATCTGGTGACGTGTCTATCAGCGACAGGTAGGCCGAGAGCCGCGAGAGGTAATTTTCGACGGGTATGTTCTGGCCGTCGAAAGTGGGCGTCAAGGAGCTGGCCAATCCTTCCATTGTGAAGAAGCCTCGGGGTCGGCGAGGACCGGGGGGAGGGAGGGGTGGTTTGTTGGGCTCGTCGGAGCGGGGCCTTGGTGTAGGCCTTGGACTCACCACTTCCCTGAGCTCGTCGTGAAGGCTCTGTACGGCTGGAGGCAGGCGGTCAGCGGGGTCCCCGGTCACCGGCGAGGTGCTGTTGCTGGGAGGCGCGCTGGGGGCGTACGGGGGCGGGGGCGGCGAGGTGGGGAGGGAGTCGTCCCGGGCTGGCTGCTTGAAGGACGCTAGCACCAGCTCGGTGAGGGCCTCCTTGAGCTCGTTCTGGGTGCAACCAAGTCCTTGTAAAAATGTAATAAGATTCTGTACCTCTTTCAGTGAACAGCCCTGTTCGAAGCGTTCCGTTGGTTCAATGAGCACAACGACTTCTTCTATGAGGAGGTGGCGCGGTAATGATGTGAGCTTCTCGATGAGGGTGCGGCGTGCTTGGTTGACCTTGGCGGCGCGGTCGTCCGGCTTGAAGAAGGCGGTTTGGAGGTCGCGGAAGGCGTCGATGATCCTCTCGGCGAACAGCCAGGCGCCGCGCTGGTCGAACTCTGGGTGGACCAAAAAAACTAGGCAGGGGTTTAGCGGAGAGGGGACGGATCTTATTCTATTGGTGATTGCGACAATTTCGTCCCGATGGGTCACGATTAAGTCTTCGAATGCTGAAGTCATGTGATGCGGTGAGGTTTACGCGTCCGCCGGAGACGCGCTGGAGGGTCGGCGGACGCGGCTTGTAAGCGGAGTGCCCCGTGAGTCTGGTTGAACCTTGAGGGCTAAGTATAAACAAAATTAGGAGGGCTTACGGGCTGCTGCTGGCCAGGGCCTTACGGCCGATGCACCATGTCAGATAAATTAGGGCGGATACGCGGAGTCTCGGTATACCTATCTCCCTAGCCTGCCGGCTTACTGCGGGGCTAGCTGCAGAAGGGTAAGGGTGAAGGACAGGAACGATCGTCGGTATCACGCCGTGTATATTCTAAGGCAACTCAGTGCTCACCCTCTCACTTACAAGGATCGTCCCTCTCCGTCGGCTGCTGGTGGTGTTGGTCGTCTGCCGTCCGGAGCGCGTCTGACCCGCGGCGCGCCGCGCTGAGCCCTGCGAGGGGCGGCCGCCCGCGGCACGCACCCCGAAAATGCTGGATTGCATTTATTGACTCAGCGCGACGCGGCGCGGGTCCGAGCGCCGTGCGCCAATTTCGCAACACGCGTGTTCAGCGCGTGACCTGGTGCCCGGTCATCTTGACAATGCTAACACTACGTATAATATTATGCCACACCAGCTGCTCGCTCTGCCGGTTGCTCTCTGCTCGCTGCGCTGCTCTCTGCATGCTGCTCGCTGTATGACAGTACAAGCAGGCTGATACCTTCGTATCATCTGCTAAAAACATACCATATCGAAAAAACACACCATTTGTAGGAGGTACGGTCTCTGTAGAAAGCTCCATACTGCAAGCTTTTTTTTGGAAGTTTGTGTGTCACGCACACGTGTGTGGCAAATTTCAACCCTTTCTTCCGGGCGGAGCTCGACCCGGGTCATGCGTTTAATCGAGAGGCGGGATAGCACTGCCCGAGGGGGCGACTATACTCCCCTTTATTGTGTACACATGATTCCCGGAATGATTGATTCCCAAAGATTACCATCCATCTCTTTTCATTTTTAACTGTTTCTAGCAACATAAAACACTAATTTTGGATAATTATAACTGACTCAAGGTGTTCCCTGTTGTAGTGATTTTCATTGATTTACCTTAATTTTTATGATTATGATTCCCAGGCTTGTGTACACATGATTCCCAAAATTGTCGAACCCTCGGCACTGCCTCCACTGTGAAAATGGTCGAATAGGTTTACGGGAAAATTTGCCACAATGCGGCTTTGTAAAATTACATTTCCAAATCGTAAAATTGAAATCACCACTTATCGACCTGAAATTCAATTACGGGCAAGTCGGGTTGTCGTGAATTTACAACATGTTTCTTGTAGTTTACAAAATATACCGTAAATCTACATAAACAATTTTCACAGTGTCGTGACACATGTCAGCATATGACTCCACTTGCGCGCCGGGAAGCGGCCCGAGCGGCCGCCCCAGTCTATATGTCGAGTTCCGCGTCCACACAATAATGAAGGCCTTAGGGAGGAGGGCCATAGTGACACAGAGCAAATCCTACGCCCACACAACCCGCCCCGGGCAAGGATTGGGACCAGCTGGGCCTCTCCGTCGCACACAAGGGAGCGAGGAGCGAAATTAGCCCAAGCAGGTCACTCCAGTCAAAAGGCACCCGGAGGAGGTGACATAGCGAGAGCGTATAGGAGGGACATCCGCCGCCCGCATCTGCTGCTCAACTCGACCTTTTAATACTACGCTCAAACAGCGCCATCTGATCCGCCGTGCTGCCTCACCAGGGTGATCACTTTAAGAAATCATTGTACGCCCCCCCCCCTCCCCCTCAAGAATCAGACACTTAAAAAATCGAAAAAAAAATGAAGTCAAGAAAGAAGATATACAGATAACTCCGAAAAATCAAGAACAAATAAACAAAATAAACTGAAATAAAAATTTTCAACGGACAGATATAGCGCACTGTAAAAAATTGTTGGGATTTTGACTATACAACTGTATGGGAAAAATCCTATACGCGTATAGGACGCAAATTTTCCCACACTTTTGTCCGATTTTTCCTATACAAGCCAACCGTGTATCGGAAAATCACGAAACGTATGTGAAAAATCCCATACTTGTGTGGTAATTTACCTAGAATTGTATAGGTAGCAGAGTTCCCCATACCGTTTGGGAAATTTACTATTTTTTTTTCTTGTACTTTGCCTTCGCAACAATAGAAAATTTACATTTTAAGGACACATACCCGGTGATTAGGTGGACCCGTTTCAATAGTCAGTCTTGTTCTGTTGTGATTTTACCGGATTTTACACAAACCATGGTGCTTGGGGCTTTGTGACGAGGGGTTGAGGTAATATTTGAATAAGGATACGATCCTTTGATATAAAACACCCAGCACTTAAACACTTGGTCGGAAATTCCGCATGCAGTAAAGCAGGTGGCCTCTAAGCGGGCAGCGCTGCCCTCCGTCCTCAGGTACGGGGAAGGGAGAAGGGGCCCAGCCGGCGGGGCGGAGCGCGCGGCTGTGGCATGACCTGGGGACGCTGCGGCTCGGCACCTATCACGTCCCCGTGGTCCAGTGGTCAACGTGATGGTGTCGCAGCCCAGAAGTCCGAGGTTCAACTCCCCATCAAGTAAGGTATTTCATCGCTAATACATTGTGTACTAATATGTAACTGACTACAGGTAAGAGGAAACAACAGCTATAACAGGCTAGGCAAGCAGGAAATATCTTTTTCTGTTTTGAAATATATATGGGAAAAATCCCATACCTGTCTAGCAAATATGCCACACGCGTATGGTATTTTTACTAGTGTCAGGTGCTGGAAAAGTCCCATACATGCATAGGAAAATGGCTACACCAGTATGGGATTTTTCCCACACGAGTGTATGGTAAAAATCCCACACACTGTATATGTAAATTGCTGCATATACATTTATAGGATTTTTACTATACATTTTTTTTACAGTGCGGGAAAAGGATAAAAATTGATCAAAAAGTGAAATTTTTCCTGAAAAATCCAGAGAAAAATAAAAAAAAAAAGTTTTTAAAAAAAGCATTGTTTACATTTTGCATGATAGTGATCCTTGCACCTATCAACTCGCCCTACGCAACGTGACAGCAGCACACTCATACAATTTGATGAAATTTTCATCGTTCCGCGGAAGAAGCAGAGAAGGATGCGTCGCCGCGCACTCCAAGCACTGGAATCCAATCGTTTTCACCGACAGTTCCATCTCAGGGAGAACGAGAACGGATTCGCTTCTCTTTCAGTTCAGCACCCAAGCTCCACCCCGCCCCGCCTCGCCCCGCCCCGCCCCGCCCCGCCCGAGTTGTGGTGATGATCATCAAGTCAATTTCGCTCCACTCTCGCTTTCATTAGAGTTTCCAGGAAAGCCCCGCACGTGTCACGCGTCGCGGGCAGCCACGTCAAAAGGGGTGGAAATAACCTTAGGGAAATGCCAGGAAATAGTTCCCTCTTTTTTTCCTCTCCTTTTTGCGAATGAGCTTACTGAATGGCGCCTCATCAATAAGATCCACTCGGGGCATCGCATGTTGGAGTTTCTTTCGTCTCGTTTCCTGTTCCGCTCTCCGCGAGGCAGAAGCGCTTTCCTTCAGCGCGTATACTAAACGGACGGTCCAATTCCTCGCGCCTTCTTTGGCGGTGCGGTACGCACGAGCGCCCCGCCGGCCCCGCCCCTACCAATCTCATCCCCGGAACATGAAGGAGGGCGAGCGTGATCTCTCTCTCTCTCTCTCTCTCTCTCTCTCTCTCTCTCTCTCTCTCTCTCTCTCTCTCTCTCTCTCTCTCTCTCTCTCACCCCATTCCTTTGCTCTTTTTATATTTCTCAGGCGCCACCTCTTTTCCTCCTCGGTGGGATCCACACAGAGTGAGCCTTAATACTTTAGGCAAACAGGTGGCATTTTTTGTCGATTTTACTCGTCTTTCTTATTTCACGATGCGGCTTCCATATTTATCTTCAGGTTTACTGCGCACCCACTCTTACCCACGGCCATCCCCCGCCCGCCCGGTCCGTCCCGTCCGAGAAGAAAACAATTCTAAAATTTTTGTACACCTCAAATTTCAGAAAAGTTCAGGAAAATTCAGAAAAATTTAAAAAAAAGATAAGCTTCAAGACAAAAATCCCAAAATTTCAATGAAAATTCAGAAAAATTCACAAATGTTCCCAAAATTTGTACTCTAAAATTCAGAGTTATTTCCGAAATTTTTCAACTTGGCAAAAGTTTAGACTCGGCCAAAAGTATAAAGAGGTGCGCGCGCGGGGGCTGGAGGCCGCTTCAGGCTGCAGCAGCGAGCCAGCTCCACTATACACCAGCCACCAACACGTGCGCACGCATATTGCGCTATTCTGGGGGCCAACCGCAGATTACCAGGCTGAGTTGGACGGAGGACGGCGGCGGCGGGGTAGGCACAAGTTATGAAAATTCGGCCGTCATCCCCCCGCAATCTAAATGAAAAAAGAGAGTTTTGTCCCAGAAAATGTTGCGTTTTTGTACACATCATTTTCTTGGGACAGATTGTCCCACTAAATTGACAATTTGGGTCCGAAGTATTACAAATCGTCCCAAATTATTACAAAATTGGTGTGCACAAAAACGCAACATTGCTTGGGACAAAATTGTCCCTTTCCATTTAGTGTCCGCCCCTCTCGGCCGGCGGTGACGGACCAGGACGACGGGAGAGGAGGCCGCTGGCCGCGACACGCTGTTATTACAGGCAGTCCATCTTGTGCCGACATGCCCTGCCGTGACGTACACTCCGAGACGCGACGCCAGGAGCGGACTTCATTATTTCGCCCGGGTAAAGGGTTGGGGATTGGGGGGGGGGGGTGCCGGCCTGCACGGCAAGTCCCGCGTGACCCTGGACAACACTGTTAAAAGCTTACGGTGAATCTCACCGTAAGCTACGGTGAATCCCTGCAGCACCGTAAGCTACGGTTACATTCACCGTAAGCTACGGTGACATTCACCGTAAGCTACGGTGACATTCACCGTAAGCTACGGTGAATATCACTGTAAGCTACAGTGAATATCACCGTAAGCTACAGTGCTGCAGCGGTTCACCGTAGCTTACGGTGAAATCCACCGTAAGCTTTTAACAGTGCAGGGGAGGGACCGGGTGGGGGTGCAAACCGTGGGGGAACAGAGGGGAGGGGGAGACACCCGTGCACACTATTCCAAATGCAACCGCAACGGTGGTGATGGAAGATTTTTCCTTCCAAACTCCTGCCGCATGAAAGGCGTAATATGTTAACACCAACCATGAAAAAATAAACTCGAAGAAACGTTGTCACGTCTTGCGCAGGGGGCTGGGACAAAGAGAGAAGGGGGGCACTTTCCATCTGGGACTTGTGGTCTAAAATTGCAACCAATGAATATTTTGCTGCGGCAACTCTGACCTGCTGGCTCAGACGATATAACGGCAAAATTATCCGGTTCACCGGAATTCAGCGAAACCCAATGTCCAAATAGGTGGCAGCGGTCACCTCTTATTACGTCCACATCGGCAAACCCCAGTCCCTCATTGCCCTCATCTCCCACCGCCCTCTGAGCCGTCCAAAGTCAAAGGGTTTAGCCATCAAAGACAGCGCCACCGCAACTCACCCGCGCTACTGGGTTGAGGTCGCCCCGCCCTGCCCCGTCGCGCCCTGCCCCGCCCCGCCCTGCCCCGCCCCGCCCTGCCCCGCCGCGCCCTGCCCCGCCGCGCCCTGCCCCGCCGCGCCCCGCCGCGCCCCGCCCCGCCCCGCCGCGCCCCATCGTAGCCCAGCCCCGGGACGTCCCCCAAATGGACTCTCACCGGACACTTGACCACAAACGCGCTGCCCGTACCGCGCCGCCACCAAGCCCAACCTTTGGAACATCAACAATTGATCGTCCCCCGATTGATTCCAGTTCCATTACCTGGGGCCGGCCGGGGCCTAGGGTAGGGACACCCTACCCTCTCTGTGACAGGGAGGGTCCCTAGCCGCGCGGCACCGGACATCTCTGACCGCACGGCGCACTGCGATCGGACTCTTAGCACTGGAGGCGCTTCGCCGAGGGCACGGTGGAGGGTCACGCGTGCAGACATCATGTTAGACCCGCCTCGCCCCGCCTCGCCCCGCCCCGCCTCCCGGCTCGAACGTGTCCTCCCCGAGGCCACTACCGCCCGTCCAGGGAGACCCCGCGGTGTGAAAGCGACGAGACGATATAGGACATCGTAGGACATGCGTACATTTTAGACCGTCCCCAATACTGTCTCCACCAGGAGAAGTGCTTTCCTCCTCCTCCTCCTCGCACAGTACGGGCGGTCGCGGTCGTGAGGCGCTTCTGCGGTGAAACTTTCTTAAGCAAGTGTTGCAGGTAGTATGACATGTCATGCATGCATGCCTATAGATTGTGTTTTTTTCTTTTCTTTTTCTGGTTTTACGTACGGTACGTACCGTACGGTCCCTTTATCACATCTTGTGTTTTTTCTTCTCGACTGTCTAGCCTGCTGCTCTGGAAACGCAAGTGTGTACTTGAATGCAGTAATTCCTGCATACCTCCATGCGTTCAGGAAATAATGTGTACTTAGTCAAGTATGCAGGGAATAATGTGTACACTGTAAAAAAAACATGTCGTAAATTAACAGGTAATATCTGTGAATTTTGTTAAACGACCTGACAGTGAATTTACTTTTATTTCGTGTTCATTTACAAAAAAAAACTCTGTAACTTTACAAAAATATTCCGTAACTTTACAAAAGAATTCCGTAAGTTTACAAATTTTATATGTTGTTTCGCGATTTTTCTTGTTAATTCACAAAATGTTTCATCAAACTACAGGAAAAATCTGTTCACCGATTTAACAGCGAAACCTGTAATTATTTTTGTTCGTTTTTTTACAACAAATTTTTACAGTGTACCTGGTCAGTAAGGCAGGAAATCCTGTGTACTTGACCAGGTACACAATAAATCTCCCCCATAGATGTAATGTAAGGAGGTTTTCGTGTGTACCTGATCAGATACACAGTATTTCTTGAATACATGGAGGTATGCAGGAAATACTGCATTCAAGTACACACTTGCGTTTCCAGAGTGGATGTGTCGAGGATGTGTCCCTTTACAACCCTTTTCTTTCACCCAACGGTTCATATAGCTTTCGCGCAGTCGGGACTAAAAACACCTCGAGGACCAACTCTTCAGTGCGCGCCCCCCTTTCGCCGCCACCAACGCCTTTAGCCGATTTCTCTGCGTGGTAAACGAGTGGCATTTTACGTGGGTACGTCACTGGAAAAAAAAGAAGGAAAAAACAACAACAATAACAACAACTCCTAACGAAAACAATGTTACAAAAATATAACACGGCGGTGGGCGAGTTGTAAACACGCAGCAGAGCGGTGCCGGCGGGGCGTTTGGTTGTGTGAGGTGTGCGCGGTGCGCGAGTTCCCGTGTAACGGCTTTGCTCGCTCCATGGCTCGCTCGCTCTTCCACCACACAGCTCGAACTTGACAACTTACTTTCCTTAAGTTAACGCGCGTCGCTGTGCGCAGTCTGGCGCGGTGCGCGGCGCGACGCGGACCTGCCGCCGCCGGGACGGAGAGAGAGAGAGAGAGAGAGAGAGAGAGAGAGAGAGAGAGAGAGAGAGAGAGAGAGAGAGAGAGCAATAAGGGCACGCTGACGATCACAGACCGGCGCAGCGCCACCGCGCCCCGGCGGCGCGGCGGCGGAGTCGCGCGGCGTCGGTATAACAAGTTTTGATGAAGCGATAATAATAATAATTTCGAGGGACGCGCGTCCCGCGTCGTCGCCACGGAGCCACTTTGCTGGGTGCCCCACCACCCCTCCGAGCTGCGGCTTCAGGCCGGGGCCGCCGGGGCCGCCGGGGCCGGGCCGGGTAGAGTGGATGGATGAGAGCAGCCAATCCATTATCCCCGTCCGACTCGACGCCTGAGCTCCGCCAACCGCCCCGCCGCCAGCCGCCACCTCGGGCACCGGAGCCGTCTGCCAAGCACCGCGCCCTCCCCGCGCCCTGGGCGCCTCGCCCCTCGCGCTCCGTACTAGCCGCAAGACACTAAAAGGCGTTCAGTGATTTTCCGACGTATCCGATTCCCTGCGTGTCACCACTCTTTCGCGTCGGTGAGCGCGGCGCGGCGCACCAAGGAAACTTGAGGTGAAGAAAAATGTGATATTTCATGTAACGAAACCATCGTCACAAAGAAATGAGCAGCCCGTTTCAAAACCCACGCAGTTGATCTTCCCTTTTAAAAACCCACGCAGTTCCTATATCTTTAGCGCAGAACTACGTGGGTTTTGAAACGGACGGCTGAACTGCGTGGGTTTTGAAACGGGCTGCTTAACTGCGTGAGTTTTGAAACGCGCGTCTGAACTGCTTGTCTTTTAGTTTAAGGTGCCGAATTATCACGAAGACCTTAAGAAATTTAACTGCACTGTAAAAAAAACATGTCGTAAATTAACAGGTAATATCTGTGAATTTTGAGAAACGACCTGACTGTGAATTTACTTGTTATTCGTGTTCATTTACAAAAAAAACTCTGTAACTTTACAAAAATATTCCGTAACTTTACAAAAGAATTCCGTAAGTTTACAAATTTGATCTGTTGTTTCGCAATTTTTCTTGTTAATTCACAAAATGTTTCATCAAACTACAGGAAAAATATGTTCCCCGATTTAACAGCGAAACCTGTAATTATTTTGTTTGTTTTTTTACAACAAATTTTTACAGTGTAGGGAAACTAGATAAACATCGGGGAGAGGCGTATTGCGATCAGCACACGCATTAACACAGCTAATACAACAGTGAGGTGTCTCATCTAAAAAGAGCGAGATTTTTTCACTTGCCGCGTTTAAGCGAGAGTATGGGAACCTCGCTCTTATTGAGAAGGAATCCATGACATCACTCACATTGAGTGAGATAAAGGATAAAAATCCTCGCTCAAAAAGGGCGAGGTTTCCCAACCCTCACTCAACTAGGGCGACATTTTTGAGACCATAGCTCTAATCGAGCGAGGAACCTAAACCTCGCTCTAAGAGAGTGAGAGAAAATTTCTCCCCCTGCTGAGAGCGAGAATCCTCGCTTCGGTATTTACAGTGAACGCGGATCAGACCCGGATCAGACAAAACACCGCCTCGTCGGTCAGTGCCACGCCGAGGAGGCCGCCGCCTGCAGAGCCAAAAGGGTCCAGCCGGATGTCTCCAATCTCCTTAATGGCGCGGGGCTGCGGTGAGGGACCGTCCGCCGGTTCGGGTCGCACATGGAGATCGCAGCGGGAAAAGTGTTCTAGACGACCCTCTGGTGTTGGGGACGGCGCGCGCGATGGGGGTGACAGGTAGGCAGGGTTCTCGCAATTTGGCTCCAGGCATTTTCCACGACTTTTCCATGACTTTCCAGACCAAATTTTTGATATTTCCATGACTGATTCGTATTCAATTTTGTAAAACGGCGGCTGACAAGTTTACATTTAGAAATTCTCAGCGAAGCGTCTAAATTATCTACTACAAAGAGTTCCCGTTTTCCGATTTTTTTCCGTAACCTCCCCAGCAATTTCGCTGAATTTTCTCTACCTTTCCATGAAAACATTTATTCCATGACTTTCCACACTGTAAAAAATCAGTCTTGAATACGGAGCTTGTAACGGCGTTCCGTACACTGTGAGAAAATACCACGGTAAATACCTACGGTACGCGCCGTTAATTTGTTACCTGGTCCCGGACCGTAATTTTCGACTTCGGTCTGAATCTTACGGTACTCACCGTAGTCTGCAAATATGTTGGGGAAGTTCAATGGGGCACATTCTATCGACAATGCAATACAGTCCGAACCGTAATAATAAGGTACGGTCTGACCGTACACCAAAATTACGGTACAGACCGTAGGCGAACCGAAACTCCCTACGGTATTTTTAACAGTGTACCCCAGTTTTCAGAAAGGGAGTACGGAAATTTACCGTACATGGTCTCCGTACCTACCATTTTTACATGGGCTAGCATAGGGAAAAAGGGAAGGAACGCCGTTATCAGTCCGTACCCAAAACGGAAACCGCCCGACACAAAATTAGCGGTAACTTTTCCGTACCTTGGCACCGTACCCACATTTTTTTTTACATGGGCTCTTATGGAAAGAGGGTACGGAACCGAATGTACGGAGACACCGTAATCTAAATAAACGGTATATTTCCGTATGAGCGACCGTGATTTTTTTTTTACAGTGCAGGTTTTCCATGCTTGTGGGAACCGTGCAAGGGTATAAAATGATAGCAGGGGGATAAAATTATCGCAGCCGGATAATACGATCGCAGGCGGATAAAATGATCGCAGGGGGAAACATGATCGGAGGGGGATAAGATAATCACAGGGGGATAAGATAATTGCGCGATAATTCTACTCCCAATCGCAGTAGGGTAAAAGGTGATCGCAGTAGGATAAGATGATCGCATAAAGGGCTAAGATAATCGAAGGGGGACGAGATTATCGCGCAGTTATTCTTCTCCCCGTCGTAGCAGGGGGATAAGTTTGATCGCAGAGGTATAATATGATCGCAGGGGGATAGGGGATAAGATGATCGCAGAGAGGGAGATGAGATGTTCGCAGCAGGGGGTGGTGGTGGAATGATCGCACGATAATTCTACTCCCCGTCGCAGCAGGGTCATAAGATGATCGCAGGGGATAAGAACATCGCAGGATAAGATGATATCAGAGGGGGATAATATCATCGCAGGGGATAAGATAAACGCAGGGGGATAAGATGATCACAGAGGTATTAAGATGATCGGAAAATCGGAGACGGATAAAATGTTCGCAGGTGGATGAAATGATAGCGCGATAATTCTACTCCCCGTCACAGCAAGGGGATAAGATGTCATATGATCACAGGGAGATAAGATGATCGCAGAGGTATGAGATCATCGCAGGGGGATAAGATAATCGCAGGAGATGAAATGATCGCAGGGTGATCAGATGATCGCAGGGGGGGATACGATAATCGCAGGGGCATAAAATGATCGCAGGGGATAAGAACATCGCAGGGGTATAAGATAGGTTGTGGGAACCCTGGAAGGGGATATACTGTAATAAATATTTGTTGAAATCAACTATTTCAATGAAATCAGTGGTTTAGACGAACACCAATGTTGTTCAACAACAACAAAAGTTTTTGAAAAACTGCTATATTTCTTTTGAATTCGCGAAACAATAAATTGCTTGTTCATGAATAATTTTCTGCTGTTCCTGCACAGCTTTTGATGTTCCTAAACAATTTTGGTGTCCCTGAACAACTTTTGTTGTAACTGAACTACCTCTTTTGCTGTTCTTGAAAAAACTTCTGCTGTAACTGGACAATCGACTTGTTATTTTTTAGCCGACATTTTTACATTACAGGTCGATGTCCCTGGCTGGGGTCTGACTTTCGTCGATGTCGGGTATATCGGACCATCCTCCACCTGATCATGCCCTGCATGCAGCAGGAGAGCTGCTTGTATTCCGAGAACGTGCCGTTCCCACCTGATCTGATTCGGGCGTGTGCGTGCGTGAGAAGCCAGCCGGAGGCAAGAGAGTAAGCAGGTTTCTTGAGCGGGCGTGTCGGGGCGGCTCTAGTGGGAACAGACAAGAGCAAAGTGGGACGAGAAACGCCAAGAGATGCGTTATAAATAAAGGTCTACCACTCCCCCTTGCCTTGTAGTCGGTAGGGGATGGTCCCTAGGGTAGGCTAGTCTCCTTCCCCTCGTTATCTCGGTGTCGTGTCTACGGTATCACGCTGCAACGTCGTGTTACGCTCAGTGATTTACCGCATCACGTGGTATTACGCTGTGTTACGAGTTACTTCACGCGTCTAACGCGGTGAGATTTCGTCCGTCACTGTTAAAAATTCCGTACTCCAATGGCCCAGATACTACGGTAACCCGTTTTGTTTGGTGACGGGACGACCGTATCTGAAAAATACGGTGTTTTCCGTGACCAATTCCTTAGTTTCAGTTTCTTGAAACTTCGTAAAAAGTTATGAAATATAGGCCCATGTGAAATATACGGTCATAGGTAGTACGGACGGACTGTACCCCAAAAAAACGGTCCGGACCCGGTAAAAAATAAACGGGGAAAAACCGTACTAATAACCGTGGAAATTTCTGGCAGTGGTATCTTACACCACTATAAGTTAGTCGTACGACTCAGATACTGAACAAAATGTACTATAGAGGTTGAACTAAATGCGCCTTCAAAGGTAGGCATCCAAAACGGCAAGAGGGGCCAGCACCGAGTGCACCCGACCCCCACCCGCATGGAAATAAGTACCAAAAAATGTGACGGGGCAAAGTGTCCAAAGAGTGTACAAAAATATACGAAAAGTATGCAAAAAGTATAATGAAAGTTGCACCAAAGTGTTGCCGTCCCAATCTGCTATAGTTTATGTATACTCTATAAGTAAACTTATACTAAAGTACCACCTAAAAGAGTGATTTTTGGAGACCTATTTCCATGCGGGCACCCCACCCCCTCACCCGGCTCCCCCAAGTCCCGTAACGCGCGGGTTAACAAAGGGACGCAATCGTTCGATATCGGTCTCGCCTTCACACCCTTGGGGTTGGGCATCGGTATGCTGAATTATTCAGGTTCGCTTTTCCCGAACGGGGCGAGCTGGGGCGGGGCGGGGCGGGGTGAGGTGGGGTGACACGGGGCACACGGTCCGGACGGGACGTTGCCTTTGAGCAGCACTCCGTGGAGGCCGCCGGCGGTGAGGCGTGGCAGAGCGGGGCGCGACTTGAGACCCGCACTATAAGGCTCCTAGGACGACACGACACGACACGGCACTGCGGGGCGGGGCGGGGCGGCCTCGGCCGCGCCACAGAGCACCCACAGCCACTTGACTGTTGCTGCGACACTGCTAGGACGTGCGAGTCGGCCCCATCTCGCCCCGACCCACCCCGCCCCGCCGCGAACTGTGCTGAGCATACAGCAGCAGGAGCAGCGGAACATACCGAGGAGTCCTTCACAATAAATTCAAGCGTACACTGATTTTTTTTTGGGTGTTCCGTATTTTTCTTGACTTTAACTGATTTTTTCTTTTTCCTTTCTTTTTTTTTATCTTTGTTTAACTTTGAAGCACCTCTCGGAACCTGCAAGTCCTAAATGTTTCTGCTCGCAGGATGCACCAGACCCTCCCCATCATCAACTACTGCATGGTGAACCGTTTCACCGCGTCCCGCACCGGCGCGCTGCGCTATGGGTTTGGAGGGGGCAGTGGCTGGCGCCCATATGATACTCTTGGTACGGCACTTGCCCGGGTACATTGAGCTATACAGGTACATTCCGAGCCTATTCAGATACAGAGAAGGGTGTAAGAACAAGAGGAAAATAGGGAGTAAAAGAAAGAACTAAGGGCAAGGAGAAAGAGCGAGAAAGGACATCTAAAAGCGCCTAAAAACCCTTATAAAAGGTAGTTAGGTACACGAAGGGTTTTGGCAGGGTACATTGGAAAACATGTGGGCGCCACTGGGAGGGGGGAGGGGGGCTGGCGCTCGCACCTGGCACTCGTCCTGCAGAGACAAGCGACAAGCACCTCACCCCTCGCTGTCCAGTAGGAGCAGCGCGCCTGGGGAGGGAACCAGCCTGGCGGAAGTAGATATATAGACAAGCAGCAGCCTCGCATCGCCCCACCGCTGATCGGGTGCGAGGCTAATTGACACCGCTGAGGGGTAAACAATAACACTGAATTTTGGTTTACAAATTCAGTGAATTTCCTAGACTTTTTAGTGCACTTTTGCTAGAGTTTTGTTTTTTCTAAAGTTCTGAGAATTTTAGTAAATTTTCCTGATGTTTTCAGGATTTTTCAAAATTTTGCTGATTTTTTTTAAAAATTCTTTTTCAAGTTTTTTTTTTTTTTTTTTTTTTTTTTTTTTTTTTTTTTTTAAATTTTTTCCTGAAGTTTTCTGAGCTACGAGGTGCACAAAAATTTCCAAGTTGTTTCCCCCTCGCACCCCGCCCCGGCGGCACAGTGCCAGCCCTGCCAGCCTAAGTGCGTGAATTCAGAATTCAGTGCGCTTCAATACGCACTCTAAAAAATAATACAGATTTTTCTATCGATTTTGATACAGCTTTTTGTATCAGACATGTGTGATGCAAAAATGAGTAACATGGATACAAAATTTTGTAATTTGTCGAAAATGTTACAAAATTTCGTATCCGTGACAAAACAATGTATATGTTACAGGAAACTGTAACACTCAATACAATTTTCTGTATCGCTCAATAGAGAATTCTGTAACTTGGTTGGAGTAGTGGGGGAAAGGCATTGGATGCGCCGGATGCATGACACTGGGCTCCAGCAGAATGACTCGCAAGTAGCCCCGGTGGCCGAGTGGGTAGCGGGGTGACCTCGTGATCCGCGGGTCTCGGGTTCAAATCTCGGTAAGGAACAGGAATATGATTGCACTTGCTTTGGATTGAATACGTCACTGTGAGGAAATCAGGCACAAGAAAGGGTAGAAAGAAGAAAGGATCGGAAAACTAGCTTTTCAAACACGAAAGTAGTTCTGTATCACATGCTACAGAATTTTGTAACACCGCTACAAATTTTTTCTGTATCATTTCTGATACAGATTTCTGTAACTTGTGATATGATAATTACTGCGTATCCAAAATACAGAATTCTATACTGATTTTTTTTAGAGTGCGCGCCGCTGTGCAGGCCGGCAGGCAGGGGCGGGGCGTTGGGCGTGGGGCAGGGCGGAGCGAGTCGGGGTAGGGCTGTCTGCAGAGACAGGCGCAGGGGCTTAGAGCCGCCCTGTACCCGGGGGGATGTTGTGCTCCTCCGCCACTCGCAGCCCAGGGGAAGCGGCACACCTGTAATTATACGGGGTGTGAGCGCGCCCAGAAGTGTATCCAGCGGGCAGTGCCCCCGGGCCCGCCACCCCCGCCCCGGGCACCCAACCCCAGCCACCCTCTCACTTCGGAGCAACAGTGCGACGACTTCCTTAATCGCTCCGTAAATTCCCGCTTAATGTAATAGGGGTTCTTCGGGGCACCTGGCCAAAGATCCTCTTCTCCCTCGGGATACCACCGCCCCCGCGCCGCCCCCGCGCCGCCCCCGCTGGCTGCTGCCCGCTGCCCGGCGCAGCCGGCGCCCGGCCCCGCGCGCTCGCAGCTCGGTACCGGACGCGGCAGCACGCGCTGGGCCGGGGCGGCTCGGGGAAGCGGAGCGAAGTGAAAAAGTCCAATACGAGATCATCATCACGGTGGCCTGCGGCCCAAAGTTTTTGCTCCCCGCTTCCCAAAACCCGCGGCCTCGGACCACGACGAGAGGAGGAAGAGACGCCCCGCCCCGCCCGACCCCGCCGCTCCGCCCTACCGCCCCGCCCCGCTTCATCCACCAACCCCTCAAAAAAGTTTGAAAGTTCTCTCTTTTTGCGCAGCAGCACGATGTGGCCGGCACCACCGCGCGTCATCCCGACAGATGATTACACCCACTTTGATTAATGATGAGAAAATTGGCGGGCGCAGTTTTGTTGTCCCCACTCTACGCGAGAAGAGGCGTGGCGGTGGGACGGGGCTTGGCGGGACGGGCTAGGGCGGGGTAAGGACTCTAGGGCGGGGCGACGAGGGCTCACTTCGACATTGTACGCCCAACTAAAAAAATATCATTAAAAAAATGAAGTTTATTTTTTTTAATAAAAATAAATAAAAATAAAATCAAGAAAAAAGACACAGAAAAATCCAGAAATTCGCGAATGAACAACAAAATTCGGATACGATTTGAAAAAGAGTCAGAAATAGGGATGGGAAAAGGTCAAAATTGATCAGAAAGTGAAATTTTCCTTCAAATATCTAAACATATTCAAAACAAAAAATTGGATCGAAATTACACTGGAAAAACAAAGGTGCTATATAGCACCCTTTTTGGGGTGCTATTGCATTTTTTGGGGTGTTACTGCACTAATGCCTTTGTAAAGGCACGATTAGGGCCAAAAATAGCACCTTTGGGAGGCGATAGCGCCTTTCTAAAGGCACTATTTCACTAACGCCTTTAAAAGGCATTAGATAGCACCTTTGTTTTTCCAGTGTAAAACAAAACTTACTGTACAATACTTACTGTAAACTTACTGTACACATTTTGTATGAGTGATCCCCTCTCGGGGAGGGGCGGGTCGAGGTGGTATGGGGACGGAGAAGGATAAAGCGATCGCGATATACGCTTCAAGCTTACAAGGGGGAAGGAAAACAAAGCAGGCGCGTCCCCCCGCCCGGCCCGGCCCGGCACCCGGGCGAAAAAGGGTGACGCAAACAAGACGTTATTTGTCAACTTTATACGGCGCCGTGACGCAAACTGCGAGACAAAATGTGTCGATCGACGGGCGACAAAAGAACAGGGATGTGAAATAGGGGTGGGAAGAGGGTTGGGAAATATAAGAACGAAAGAGCGAAAGCGTAAAGGGTGAGTGGTTGGGGAGGTGGCGAGGAAACAGGGGGCAGGAGGGGGGTGGGATGATGTCATCATCGATGAGGTGCTGCTGCCTGGCTGCCTGCGCGAGCTGCCTCTGGCGTTTGAGACTCCATCAAAACCCGCAGCGCTTTGCTCGAAAAAGTTTCGACTCCAACACATTTAAGGAAAGAGAGTGATGAAATGTCACATTGTTCTGCCGCTGTTCTTGCTATTGTTGCGGTTATTGTTGTTGTTGCGAGTCACATATATCAGTGGGACACCCCAGCTCCACTCTCGAGATGGCTCCGTGATTGCTCCATGGCGCCGCGCGAGCCGCACATCCAACTGCTCTTCAAAGTTTTGAAACACGCATCACGCAGGGTAGCGGTGGCGGTGCTGTTTGTAAGGTCCTAGTGGGGAGAAATGACAACAAACAGGCGCAATAATTCTCGCAAGATACCGTGGTCACGGCATTTTTATTTTTAATTAGTTTTTTATTTTTTATTTTTTTTTTATTTTTTTAATGGTCAGAATTTTGAGAATGACGAGAATTCCTTGTGGAGCCCTGGCCCTCCTAGCGGCAGCTACCGGGTTTGTACGAGCGCGGGCCGCGCGGTTGCTAGGTGGGGGTGCCGCTAGTGCGGCCTGGCCAGCACAGCCCGGGTCCGGCAGGGGCCCAGGCCCAGGCCTCTCTATAATGACTTTCATCTCACGTCGACAGAGAGGGAGAGGACCTGTCTCTGAGTTCTGCTGGGCTGGGTCCGACCGAACCTCTGACTGCCTCAGCCGCACGGCCTCCTCTATAGGTGACCGCATTCTCTCTCGGGCGGGGTGGGGCGTGGCGTGGCGTGGCGCATACGTTCTGATGAGCTAAGACGGGTCAGAGACTAGACCTTGATGACGAGGAGTATGGAGGGGTGAGACCAGACCCCTCCCCCTTCTCCCAGTCCGCAACCCCTCAGAATCCCTCTGCCCTGCTTCGTCAGCAAACCGCAAATCGAATGGATTGGGAAGATTATGCCAGGGGAACGGGGGGCGGCAGCCTAGGGAGACCAGAGCACACACACATACGCGTCCAAGCGCATGATTCCTCCCCGAACGCGCTTACACTAGAAGAAGTTATGTGACAAGTGTCGCACATTCAAGTGTGAGCGTGGTTTTGCAAGGGGTCGTCAACTCTGATATTCTTTCGTACACGAAACTGATATTAGCCCAAAAATACTTCAATATTACCGATATTACCTTCATATTACATCAATATTACCCATATTTTTGCCAATATTATATCAATATTACTACCCATATTATCTACAATATTACAATATTACCCTAAAATTACTCTGGTATTACTGATAATACCAATATTCCTCCGTACACGGCTTGAGACAGTTGACGACCCCTTGTGGTTTTGACGAGAGGGAAATAACTCTGAAATTTGGTGTACAACTTTTGTGAGTTGAATAAATTTTCAGTGAATTTTTTATGTTTCTTCTAAAATTCTGTAAATTTTTGTAAATTTTCCAGTTTTTTTTCTGAATTTTTCGAAGTTTTCATAATTCTTCCTGATTTTTTCTGAATTTGCTTCACCGAGGGCCCGTGCATTCCACTGGACGTCACGTCATCCGAGGGGAAAAAAGAACATGCAAAATGGCATGATGCATAGTTAACTGGGCGACAGCGGCAGAGCAGGCAGAGCAGGGCACTAGAAATATCACAAAAGGCAAGCCTTGCCCGCCCCGCCGCAATACAGCGTTACAGCCAGAATGGCTTTCCTCTTTTTGCTTCTCTTTTACCCCGCTTTGTGTAAAAATAGGGGGGTTGGCCTTAAAAAGTAATGCGGGCTGTACAACACCGATACCCCGTCCTCGCGCTGGTTGGCACACGCGCCCTGGCCCGGCCAGGCAGCCCGGTCCAGTGGGTCGGGTCGGGGGTGGGCGAACAGCAGACCGAGTACAGCGAGTTAGGGTTATAACTTCGCTATCCCTCTCCCTCCAGCGTACTCGGCATGATTGTGTAATTGTCTCACTACATCTTCATTGTGCTTCCCCCTTAGTCCCAATGCTGTTGGCAATATGGCAATCAGCAGGCGGGTTAGACTGATCTCGCCCGAGCCGACCCAACCCGATCTGATCTTCGCAAGAAGCCTGACCCGACCCCACCCGACCCAAACCCTACCCAACACGAGGAGGAAACCATCCTCAATTTAAATGTACACATTTTGTGAATTTGTATGAATTTTCGTGACTTTTTATAGATTTTTTTTTTTTTTTTTTGTTTTTCTGAATTTTCACTTGAAGTTCACCTATATTTTTGTGAATCTTCCTGATTTTTTGTGAGCTTTTTTAATTGCGAGGTATACAAAAATGTCAGAGTTGTTTCCCCCCCTCGACCCGACCCGACCCGACTTTCCATTTGAAAGGAAATTCATTTAAGATTGATGGTTAAGCCGTAGCCGCGCTCCCCTGCCGAACTGGCCGAACCTGGCGGGCCATGCACCTGTCCCTGACGTGGCTGGAGACGGTTTCAGGCCTGAAGTAAGGGCGAGGTGAGGAACGTCGTGAGCGATGGCGTGGAAGCAGCGGTGGTGGAGAGGGGGTGCGGCGGGGTGTGGCGGGGCGTGGCGGGGCGTGGCGTGGCGGGGCGTGGCGGGGCGTGGCGGGCACTAGAAGAATGCCCTCCTGTCGCCTTGGCATTCCATCGCCTTTGCCGGGACGCGCCCCACCCCCCACCCCGCCCCCGCCTTACCTCTGTCACCCAGCCGGATGCATCCCCCACCGCGCCGCGTCCCGTTCCGAACCCTCCTCTGCGGCTAGCCCGGGCCAGCCGAGGGGGCCTCAACTCCTGAAATCATGTGTACACAATCGCTGATATCTTCGTAATCATTTTCCAAAAATGTGGATCTAGTGCCGAAAAAAATTGATTTGAGTGCGTATTTTGGGCTCATAAAGCTCAAAATACGCTTGTCTTTACTTTACGAATTATTTCTTTCAATTGCAAGAGGTGTAATCATGTGAAATCATGTGAAATCTTGAGATCATGTGTACAAATTTTGGGTGAGTTGAGGCCCCCTCGGGGCCAGCCCCCGCCCCGAGAGCCGAATAAGCAATGTAAGAGTATAGCAGAGGTCGAGAAAAGGGGGTAAAAGACGATGTGTCCACACGGCGAGCGACAATCGAAGCAGCAGCAGAGCAGAAGAGAAGAAGCAGAACAAAGATTGTGCGTGCGTGCGTGTGTGTGTGTGTGTGTGTGTGTGTGTGTGTGTGTGTGTGTGTGTGTGTGTGTGTGTGTGTG
>JAHWGI010000285.1:0-47759 GCA_029379305.1 Frankliniella fusca
TCCCGAAACATAGCACTGTTCAAGTGGCCTTACACTCAGCGTTTTCGAATTCTTACAATTATTTATAACAACAAGGATTGAACTTCTATCTCTGAGACACTCAATAAAGGTTGAGCTTATTCAAAAATATTTCAAGTGCAATGCCTTCTACTTGCATTCCATCACAACCAAATTCCCGTAAGAAAATTACAAGAACACAATAACCTCCTCCTTCCAATGGGAGCAGATCCAATGGCGTACGGTGAAATGGACTCCTCAAACAAACGACGTGGCAGCCGCACCTGAAACATTAATAATGTAATGAGCAAATGTGCACACAGTGCATAGGCAACATAGGCTTAGCAATGCAGGTTTGGTTAGGTAGCATAAAGGGAGACATTATAGCCACAAGCAATCAAATGTGTACATCGCAAGCGTAGCGATGTCGGAGTGCGGAAACCGGAGGAATCGAGCGGCACCAAGTAATCAGTGCAAAGATACGCATTCACAGGACAAACAAGAGGAGTTCTCGCACAAAGACAGTACAAGCTCGCGTAGGTTGTGTTTGCTTCCTCACCTTCGTGGAAGAAAAGGACCCGAGTTGTACGAAACGCTGGCGTAGTGACGAAACATGAATGAACGACGTCCTGAGGCGACGGCGCCCAATTTTTGTATCCACAGAAAAACTATCACAAATGTTTCACTACTGTGCGAGAAGAAAACACTAGAAGAGATTCACACTCACACGCGATTTACACGAGTGTGCTGATTTGTTTTGTTTGCTCCGGACGATTTCTCATCCACAGCCAAGGAACCTGCACGCACCTGACGCACAATTTCTCATACCATGAGGTGTAGCCTCGCTGAGGCCAAGCCGACGCCAACCGCAAGGCCGACTAACACTGCTTCCACCTAGCAGCTAGCCAGCCAGCCAACCATGCGACGAATCAACTTCATTTTGAATTAATTTTGAATTCAACTAATTAATTCCTTAAAATAACAATTAATTACGATTCATTTAATTTTCTACGAATATTAACAGACATTTCGCATTAATTTGGATCACCTATTACCAAAATTAAATTAAAATATTCAAAATTATTCTAAATTAATAATTTAATATTTGGATCAAAATTTCCGTGGATTTTACGAACCCCCCCCCAATAGGTGATCCAAATGGGGAAATTCTAGAGCTTACCCCTCGGGAGGTTACCCCCTATTTTTATTTCTATTTTTTAAAGAGGCAAAATAAAGAAAATATCTAAAATAATTCGTCTGATCTAAAGTAGTGTTTCCGAGTGTTTACCCCTCGGGAGATTACCCCTATATTTTAAAAATAAATAAATTGGGGAATTTAAAAATAAAATGCAGATTAATCTACTAGAAAAATTAAATGAAGTAATGGTGTGTTTCCGGGAGCTGACCCCTCGAGAGGTTACCCCCTATTTTTATTTTTATAGAGGCAAAAAAAAAAGAAAATATTCAAAATAATTCGACTGATTAAAAGTAGTGTTCCGAGTGTTTACCCCTCGGGAGGTTACCCCTTTATTTAAAAAATTAATAAATTCGGGATTTTATGAAATTATTTGCATTTGACTCGTAGAAGAAGCAAATGAATTATTAGCGTGTTTCCGCGAGGTTACCCTCCTGAGGTTACCCCGTTTTCCTAATTTAAATAAAGAAAGAGAAATGTTTTTAAGCCATCTACTGTGTGTTGCGCGATTTCTCATAGCTAGTCGAGCCACCAGAACCTAGTCTCGCTGAAAGTCTTTTCCATCAAGAGCTCTCCGACGTTTGTGCCGGCGTAGGTCAACACACATACGCAGGTTTACAGTAACCCCAGACAGATTCTAGTTGATTAAATTTATTTAAATCGTTGGCGTATATTCACTCTTTCGTTTTATTTTCATTTGTAGAAAGGAGTCGTTCTATTTGGATCGGGCCGAAAGTGAATTGCACCTACCTCAAGAGGTGCAAGCGAATTATTTGGTTATTTCTTGCTAGGGTCTTGGTTAGGATTTAGCAGGACGGCGACCGGGGGCTCAAGGGGTGTTCACACTGCCCTACTACATGCGCGCGATCCCGTCCCGCTCTGCCCACAGGCGCAGGCGCAAAGAGACGGGCAGGCTGACGACGCGCACGTTGAAGGCGAGGGCGCGGCGGGCGGGTAGCTGACGGGCAGGTGACGGGCAGGCTGACGACGCGCACGTTGAAGGCGAGGGCGCCGCGGGCGGGTAGCTGACGGGCAGGTGACGGGCAGGCTGACGACGCGCACGTTGAAGGCGAGGGCGCCGCGGGCGGGTAGCTGACGGGCAGGTGACGGGCAGGCTGACGACGCGCACGTTGAAGGCGAGGGCGCGGCGGGCGGGTAGCTGACGGGCAGGTGACAGGGGCCTGCAACGGTCGAACCGGTGTCCCAAAATCGATCCGACAACGCTGAGCACTGCGCATCCGAGTTCGTTCGACCGCCAGGCCCATGCGGTTCGTTCGTTCGTTCGTTTGACAAAATTTTGTCGGATTGTCGGATCGCCCGTGGACCCGGTAGGCAAGAAGCTGGGTGAGAGGTGAGGAGGGGAGTAGGTGGGGGCAAGCTTCTGTGCCGGTCCGAGAGTGACCCGACAGCTGGAGCGGGCGGACACACGAATCTAGCGCTGAGATGGTGGGAGAGAGACAGGTGATGTCGCGCTCTCTCACTCACTCTCGGATCGAGCGATTCGACCGTTGCGGGCCCCTGGCAGGTGACGGGCAGGGAGACGGGCAGGCTGACGACGCGCACGTTGAAGGCGAGGGCGCGGCGGGCGGGTAGCTGACGGGCAGGTGACGGGCAGGGAGACGGGTAGGCTGACGGGGATATACCTGTTCACAGTGTGAACATCCCGAGTGCGCGCGTGCACTCGCCTATGCCTAAGCCCACTGCGCGCGCGCACTCAGGGAGCGCCAAGCCGATCACTCGATTTTTCGCACTGCCTCTGATCAGTCTGAGACTTTTTTTTAAGTGCAGAGTGTTAGCAGGAGGTTATAACGGGTTCGACAAAAGTTTGCCATGAAATGAAACATTATTCATGCCCATGGTTTGTACCAGACATTGTCACATAGTTTTTATGTGAGAGGGTAACTATTATGTCGCTCTCCAATAGAAGCAGCTGCTCCTGTATGTGAAATGTGAACCCTGTTGAGTTCAATCCCGTTTGAGATGTTCATCATTGAATTTTGTCTAACCACAAGCTTTAATTTAATTTAATTGCTTAGGGTGGCTTTACTGGGGGTACAACGCTAAGACCTCCACGGCCGCCTGCTCCTGCTGAGAGTAACTGTAGATACTCCCAGTGAGCTGGAGCATCTATGGTTACTCCCCTGTTGCAGTTTACCCCATTTGTGAGGTCTGCTGGCATCCGCAGTGCTTCATCAGATTGTGCTTAGTATGTGCCCTAGAATTGTAGTGCATCCACTCCAATATTTTGTAGTGTTTTCCACTAATCTGATGCTAGACTAGTACTTCTCAATAAATCAATTACAAAACAAACCTGCATTTCACTCCATAATCTTGAAATTCTTTTATTTAATGAGCTCCCCCACACTTATTTTGAAAGAACTATTTATACATGCTTGGAACAGGTGAATTAGAGTGCACTGCATAGGCCCTAGTCAATACAAGGAACTGAAAACTTTTGTCCAAGTAAAAATGGTTTGTAAGGGGTGTGTGTTGACCTACGCCGGCACAAACGTCGGAGAGCTCTTGATGGAAAAGACTTTCAGCGAGACTAGGTTCTGGTGGCTCGACTAGCTATGAGAAATCGCGCAACACACAGTAGATGGCTTAAAAACATTTCTCTTTCTTTATTTAAATTAGAAAAACGGGGTAACCTCAGGAGGGTAACCTCGCGGAAACACGCTAATAATTCATTTGCCTCTTCTACGAGTCAAATGAAAATAATTTCATAAAATCCCGAATTTATTTATTTTTTAAATAAAGGGGTAACCTCCCGAGGGGTAAACACTCGGAACACTACTTTTAATCAGTCGAATTATTTTGAATATTTTCTTTTTTTTTTGCCTCTATAAAAATAAAAATAGGGGGTAACCTCTCGAGGGGTCAGCTCCCGGAAACACACCATTAATTCATTTAATTTTTCTAGTAGATTAATCTACATTTTATTTTTAAATTCCCCAATTTATTTATTTTTTAAATATATGGGGGTAATCTCCCGAGGGGTAAACACTCAGAAACACTACTTTAAATCAGACGAATTATTTTAGATATTTTCTTTATTTTGCCTCTTTAAAAAATAGAAATAAAAATAGGGGGTAAACTCCCGAGGGGTAAGCTCCAGTATATACCCCTCCAAGTATGGCGTTAATTTTAGTAGTAACACCAATCACAGTTCCTGCTTGCTCAATATTTTCGATTTTCATGGCTTCATAAAGAGGCAGAGCTGCACTTATGAATGTGTGTTCTGGTATTCAGAAATGCAATTTATTATGGTCAGAAGGAATATTTGCTAAACGAGGGTTTGTTGAGAAGTTTTATACTGGAAAGCCATGTTATCGTTCAATGAGCTGTGAACTGCTCATTAAATATGATTCAATTTGTAAGCCATGAAAAAATGAGCAAACAAATATGGTGAGAGAAGAAGAGAGAAGAGAGCATTACTTCCATAGGACCAGTCCAAAACAAATTTAAGGTATCTCCCAAAGGAAGACATTGCCATTTGCCTTAAAAGAGTCAAGACTTGCCAATTCAAGATACAAGCGTCAAATCACTTTTTTTGAGAAACAGAATTGACACACTCATTCAAAAACAAGGCACAAATTTAAATAAACATTGGAGTGATAAGTTTGAAAACGTTACCAAAGAAAACTTTCATCGAATGTCACCATTGATGCAACTGCTTTGGGATCAACAGATTAAGAGGGCTTCTCTCAAAAATAAAAGCAATATGCGTTGGCATCCAATGATAATACGCTTGGCACTCCAACTTGAAAAGCCATCTCCCAATGGTGCTGAATCGTTAAGAAAATCTGGATTTCTTTCACTTCCTAGTAAACGGACAATATTTGACTGTTCACATTTCATAGAAGCAAAAGAAGGAGTGTAGCAAGAAATTTTGGATGACTTGAGAAAGCAGCTTAACAAACAATGTAAAGAAGACCATGAAAGATATGTAGTCCTCATGCATGATGGAATGCATATCAAATCAAATGTTGTTTTTGATTTATAAAAAAAAACAGGTGACCTTGTTGGATATGCTAAGCTAGATGCTGTTGAACGGGAATTTGAAGAGCTTCAAGCTGCTTTGAGTGGGGCAGCAGTTTCTCCCCAGTTGGCAAAAGAAATGTTGGTGTTCATGGTGAAAAATATTACAAGAAATGAACCTGAAAGAATAGTGAGATGTGTGGTTGCTCTATACACTGTTCCTACAAATCTGTGGTAGTTATGGGAGAGTGTCGTAAGTCTACTTATGTCACAAATACCTTTTTTAATTGATTCATATTCTGCAGGTCAAACTCTACAATTTAGCTCTTGTCAAAATTTCTGTCACTCTCATAGCATATGGTGTAGAGAGGAAGGCAATTTGTCGTAAGTCCAAATTGGGACACATTTTATGCCAGAAGTGGCGTAAGTCTACTTGCGACTTTTGCCTTATGATGCTTGAGGCAGCTCATTCAAGTGCAGCAGGCACACGTTTCTCTAGAGAGGCCGCCTCATCTCCCTCTCCAGACACGCCAGGACGCCCTCACGGGCCCCCGTGTTGTAAGACGTGCCGTCGCATCCTGCAGCACGGAAGCCGTCTGTGGAGACTGCGCGCTCCTTGAGCCCCGCGATGATGGCGCGAGCCTCGTTTGCGGCCAGGGCCCCTGCTGGTGTCACGTGGCCGATGAAGTGCGAGCCGGGTTCGGCCAGCAGCACAACATGATTTTGTTTCTCCCGGATGTGGCGGGTCTTGGACACGCCGGGGATGTCCTGCTGCACCATCGTCTCATTCTTGCGTCCATCAAAGTAGAGGCCCGTGGGCCTGTCGCAGTCCCGCAGGCCGGCGGCGTTGGCTTCTAACATCACCTTGCTTTGTTGGCGCCGCATCTTGGAGTGGTCGACGACATGTTTTGTGTCTGTTGGCGTCACCAACCCGCTGTCAACCGCGAACGCACTAGCGATCGCTGCTGCTGCTCTGCTAGACACATTGAAACGCGCTGCAGTGGCGGCAGTATTAGGGAGCGGGCTGGTGTTGCGGTTGGAGTCCACACTCCTCGACGGCCTGGGCGTCGGCGCGACGAAGTCCTGGTCGACCCACTCGCCCCGCAGCCGCTGCCGCTTCATGGGGCTGGGCGAAGAGGCCGAGGAGGCAGGGCCGCTGGACCCGGGCGACGAGGAAGTTGATGAGGCGCGCGTCGTCCGGAGGCGCGCGCATAGAGGCGGGCCGGCGACCTCGCCGATCTTAAGGCGCCGTTCGGTGCGCTGGTCCTGCAGGAACGGGCGACGAGCATCTACTTGAAGTTTGATGGCGTCGTCGCACGCGCAGCCGTCCGCAGCGCACTTGCAGGGTCTGATGTCGAAAACGAGCCGAGAAGCCGCAACGAAGTCCTCCCTCCTGCGGTTGTAGCTCTCGCCCCTTTTCTTGATTGGGCAGTCGCGCAGGGTGAACATGGCCTCCATGTGGTCCTTCAGCATCTGTTTAGCTCTCCTGGTGGTGACGACGGGCAGCTCGGCAGCCTGCCATACAGCTTCCGTCTTGGCCACGGCCTCTTGGACGATATCCTTGATGGCAAGAGCTTTGCTGGTGCAAGCCTCCATCATCTTCGTCTAACAGATGAAGACATTGTTTGATGGTCTTGGGAAAACTTTACTCCATACCTCCCAAACACATGAAACATGAAAACAGATTATAAGTTTAATGTAATGTAGTTTTATGGATGAGTTCATGCAATGCATGGCAGAACACAAAACGCAAAACTGCATACACAGAGCATAACTATAGGCAAGTTCATATCAAAAAGAGTAAGTTTTGTGGTCAAGATTAACATATCGCTCATGCTCAGTACTTTACAATTCATAGTTAAAACGCAGCGAAAATATAAAGAAGATAGGTAAACTAGTTGGTGAGTTATAGTAGTTAATAGAAACAGGTTGTGTGTCGAAACCAAAAACCATAAATTGAGGACGAAGCAGGTCAAATTAGTTGGAGGTTACTGAACAACCAAAACGGACGATATTAGGGATTCGTGCAAAGCGTGAAAAGAACGAAGCAGATCGTGAGTGCAAAATGAAATGACGAAAAAACTTACTCTGTCATTGTAGATAGTTGTTTACAATCGTAATAACGTTGAAAAGTTCAACTTTGTGTATGAAAAACTTTAACCTACGGCGATATTTGTTGTTGTTTTGAGTATAGTGTCATTATTCACAGTCACAGGACGTGTGTTAATAATGTGTTAGTAGCGCAAAATTTTAAACCCGTTGTATCTTTTGATGCATCAAATAAATTACTTAATGACTTGTTGACACATGCTACAATAAATTGTTGCCACGGAGTATCATAAAATTCCAAAGATTTACCTTGAATTTTTAGAAATAGGAAGATCGGGTTATTTCAAGGAAAGGCAGACAGGCTCCCTACGGGAGCCTAAAAAAATGGACACAAACAATTTCTTACCCTCATTACTTGGAATCCTCAAAATTATAGTTTAATATGAAAATGCCGATATGATGACAAAGTTTAGTCTTCCATATCTGAAAAATATCTGGAATGGACAAATTATAGATTATATATCGGTATATTTTTAATAAATTTAGACTTGGTAAAGTGACTAACGTGGATCCATCAATAAAATTTTCATCCTGATTAAATTTTTGTCGAATTGGACATAGGCACTTCTTAATTTCTTGAATGTTTTTTTTTGCAAAGAGAAAATCTTACATATTGCTCGTGTAACGCTTCAATGGGACGGTGGCATTCTACAATGCCCAGTAACAAATTTAATACATTTAGTTTTTCTTCATCAGCAATACATTTCTTACACACAATACAGAATTTTGATGAAAGATTTTGACAAATTTGATAACAAACCACAGCGCAGGCGGGCATTTCAATATTTTGAGGGGTTGAATTGGAAGGAGACATTCTGATAGTAGAAAATAGCCAACAATGTATGTTTTTGTATCCTAGGTTTAAGTGAAATGGTAAACAAAGTTTGGTAAATCTCGCTTGGTAGACGCTACTTTGTAGACGTCAATCGTGGTAGATGCCATTCGGTAGACGCAACTCGTTGGACGTCACTCCGTAGACGCCATTCGGCATACAGTTGGCCCCCGGTTTCTGCGCGCGAAACGGGCATCACCGCGCGCAGAAACCGGGGGAGCCCAGGTAGCCGTCCTGGGCCGTGAGCGCGGCCCGGGGCGACCCTCACGGAGCCCGGCGGCAGGGGATTACCGATGGGATTAGGCGGCTTAGCGGAGGGGTGCGCCCCGTTCCGTTCAAATTGTGTTCCGTTCGAAAAGTTCAAAATATTATTTTACGTGAAAAAATAAGATGATCGGGTCCATACGGCATGAAAATACTCCAACTTTTAGTCTTTTAAGCCTGCCATTCTATTCTATACTAACCAGGGGGCCGACTGGGAGAACCTTTCAACAAGCTTGTTTTGTCCGAAAATGTCCCGGCGGAAGAAGCCACTGCTATCAAACGCAAATGCGGGGAATACATTTTTACTTTATTCAAATTATTGCTGGACAAACTCCCATCTAACCTTGACGCCGTGTCAAAGCTGAAGTTTTAGATGCCGCGTATTGTTCTCAGCAGAGCAGGGCGGCCCAAGTTTAGACAACTTCCGACTGAGTTTGCAGGCAAGAAATACTTGACATTTTATCATAAAAGTTGAGAGCTAACTTACTCACGACTTTCTTTGCTCGATTTTTTTTTAGGGAATGATTTCAACATTGAGGAATTAGAGAGGCAGTGGATTGAGCTGGGTACTTTAACACTCCCAGATATTTGTGAGGATTTCGATGCTGCCAGTAATGTGGACGATGTTGACATCACGCACTTTTGGGCCTCTGTCCTTCATCTCAAAAATGCTAGCGGGAATACGCCATTTAAGGATTTAGCGTTATTCGCGCTAAAGTGCCTTTGCCTCCCTATCAGCAACGCAGTCGTTGAGAGAGCATTCAGCGTAATGCGTTGCATTAAATGTAGACGCCGCAATAAACTGCAGCTCCGCATGCTCGAAGCGCTCATGTGCCTTAGAATTCATTTAGTTGCGTTAGTAGACGTTAGTAGACACATTTAAAAGAAAGTGTTTTAAACTTTCAACGTCTGCAGGGAGAATCGATTAACACCTGGGCTGGCCAAAATTCAACTTTCACCAGAGAACGTTTTTAGCAGATAATACCTTTAGTTTAAAACATACACAGAACAGTAAGTACAAGTCACTAAGGTGTCAGCTAGCTTGTACTCTCCAGTCCAGAAACCAAGCGCGTAACCTTACAATAATATGGCGCGGCGCTGCCTGGGGGAATAGTGAGTGGCTGGCTGGCTGAAGCGCAGCCTGCGCGGAACACTGACACCTACTCCCCTAAAACTTTGCAAATTACTTTTGTTAGGCTTTTGAACCTAGGGTACAAAGTAAAGTGAGTAAATATATGACTATAACACCTCATTATTATCAGGGGCACGAGGGAAGTTCCACCCCGCCAGCGGCTGAAGTTACGCCGCAATCGCAATCGCAGTCGCAATTGCACCGCGCAGGATCTCCCAGCGCAGGAGCGCACCGCGCAGGGCTCCCAGCGCAGGAGCGCACCGCGCAGGAGCACCCAGCGCAGGAGCTCCCAGCGCAGGAGCGCACCGCGCAGGGCTCCCAGCGCAGGAGCGCACCGCGCAGGAGCACCCAGCGCAGGAGCTCCCAGCGCAGGAGCGCACCGCGCAGGGCTCCCAGCGCAGGAGCACCCAGCGCAGGAGCGCACCGCGCAGGAGCTCCCAGTGCAGGAGCGCACCGCGCAGGGCTCCCAGCGCAGGAGCGCACCGCGCAGGAGCGCACCGCGCAGGGCTCCCAGCGCAGGAGCGCACCGCGCAGGAGCACCCAGCGCAGGAGCTCCCAGCGCAGGAGCGCGCCGCGCAGGAGCTCCCAGTGCAGGAGCGCACCGCGCAGGGCTCCCAGCGCAGGAGCACCCAGCGCAGGAGCGCACCGCGCAGGAGCTCCCAGTGCAGGAGCGCACCGCGCAGGGCTCCCAGCGCAGGAGCGCACCGCGCAGGAGCACCCAGCGCAGGAGCGCACCGCGCAGGAGCTCCCAGTGCAGGAGCGCACCGCGCAGGGCTCCCAGCGCAGGAGCGCACCGCGCAGGAGCGCACCGCGCAGGAGCACCCAGCGCAGGAGCTCCCAGCGCAGGAGCGCACCGCGCAGGAGCACCCAGCGCAGGAGCTCCCAGCGCAGGAGCGCACCGCGCAGGGCTCCCAGCGCAGGAGCACCCAGCGCAGGAGCGCACCGCGCAGGAGCTCCCAGTGCAGGAGCGCACCGCGCAGGGCTCCCAGCGCAGGAGCGCACCGCGCAGGAGCGCACCGCGCAGGAGCACCCAGCGCAGGAGCTCCCAGCGCAGGAGCGCACCGCGCAGGGCTCCCAGCGCAGGAGCACCCAGCGCAGGAGCGCACCGCGCAGGAGCTCCCAGTGCAGGAGCGCACCGCGCAGGGCTCCCAGCGCAGGAGCGCACCGCGCAGGAGCACCCAGCGCAGGAGCGCACCGCGCAGGAGCTCCCAGTGCAGGAGCGCACCGCGCAGGGCTCCCAGCGCAGGAGCGCACCGCGCAGGAGCGCACCGCGCAGGAGCGCACCGCGCAGGAGCACCCAGCGCAGGAGCTCCCAGCGCAGGAGCGCACCGCGCAGGGCTCCCAGTGCAGGAGCTCCCAGCGCAGGAGCGCACCGCGCAGGAGCTCCAAGTGCAGGAGCGCACCGCGCAGGGCTCCCAGCGCAGGAGCGCACCGCGCAGGAGCACCCAGCGCAGGAGCTCCCAGCGCAGGGCTCCCAACGCAGGAGTGCGCAGCACAGGAGCGCACCACGCAGGGCTCCCAACGCAGGAGTGCGCAGCACAGGAGCCCTTGAGCAATAGAACGGAACATGAATTAATTTTAGTAGGACACTCTTAATTTCTCATTTGGAGGAGCAATAGTCTCTCACCTAGTCCTTTCCCGAAATAAAACAAATTGCCATTGCAACTGCGATCGCGACTGCGATTGCAACATAACTTCAGCCCGCTCCCCCCGCCCCAGTGCGATCCGTCATAATTAAAATAATTTACTCCAATTATCAAAATCAGCTAAACTTGCAAAAAATGGCAAATAAAGTTATTTTCTAAAAGTAAAAAAAAGGCCTTTCCCACATAAGCGACGTGACAGTAATGGTATAGGCACCCCCTGAGTGAGTTTTTAAATCTCTGCCCTTATTCCTTCTTGGTCACAGAGTGTACGGTGATATCGCGTGGAATCACGCATTTCGATGTCAAACCGACGTCTAAATTTTTAGATCTTATTTCGATCTCCAATAGGACGTCAATATTCGCAACATTTCGATGAAACCTTGACCTCGATGTTATAGACGTTAACCAGACATCAAACCGACGTCGCATTTCTCACTGGGAAATATCCAGGAAGATATGATAACTGAGCGTACAGAGCGCCTAAGGCATGATCTCCTTTGTGCGAACCCAGAGTGTTGTCTGGTTCGTAGTCATCAAAACATATTTCAAGCGGGAGAACAATTTTATAACCGAAAGACTCTTTTAAGTTACGCCACAAATTACATACACATACATACACATAGCATGAGTAACTAAACCTGAGGGGGCTGTTTCAAGAGTTCGTATATACTCCATAATAATTTCAAACATTCCAGGAAGCTCTAAAAGGACTTACAAAACTTTACGTAATGGAATTACATAGCCTAAGACTTCGAACCAAGGGGGCAACCACTCCCCATCCTATTGTACACAGGATTTCTACTGATATGAGATTTCTGTAGATTTCCTAAGATTTCACCGGATTTGGTAAGGATTTCATCTGGTAAAATTTCACAAATATCTACAAGATTTCACAAATAGCTACAAGATTTCACAAATATCTACAAGATTTCACAAATATCTACAAGATTTCACAAATATCTACAAGATTTCACAAAATTCTAAAAGATTTCGCAATGTTGCATGGGATTTCACAAGATTTCATGAGATTTAACAGAAAATTTCTGAGATTTTGAGAGATTTATATGAGATTTCATGAGATTTCTCAGTTGGATTTCCGAGGATTTCATCGAGATTTCCGAAGATTTCATCGAGATTTCACTGGGTGCACGGAGAAAAATACTTCGGTTGCTGGAACTAAAGTGGTGTTCAGTCTGCCCCCTGAGTCATATCCGTAGAACGTTTCTATCGTTCTGGCTGAGCGTTTAGACGCTTCCACCAAACACTCAGCCAGCACGATAGAACGTTCTATGGTTTTTTTCGGCCGTGGTGACCAAACATTTTTCTCAGTGTAGACTTGAACATTACTATAAAGTGTGTTACTGAAATTCTCTAGTGTGAACCTATAATTATGGTTCTCATGATTTGCGCCGACATTAAGTTCCTCGGCATTAATAAACACTTCGGCATTACCGGGACCTACATCGAATTCAAAATTAGGATCGTCAACATTTTCCCCCAACTCAAAGTTGTCCGCATTTTCATTCTCAAGTCGTTGATTAATATGTCTGTTTTCATAATGTACCTTAAGAGCTGAGAAACTAAGTCTGCCTTGCTCACAGGCTCAAAGGTTGCCCGCAAAAAAAAATTATCACTCTTTAAACATTGATGAAAATAAATTAAATGAGGAGATAGTTCACTAGAGCTCTGAAAAACTATCTCACACTTGCTACACTTCACTATGGTGAAAGGAAATGATACCTAATTTTTATATACATTAATCCAAGCGGACAAGTTTGCTTGAGAATCCCAGTCTGTTTTGTTTGTGGGCGTGAGGGGGAAGAACAGAACTGGTTGGATGGCAGATGTTTATTGGCCGCCGGCCTGATTTGAAGTGACAGGTGCTAGTCGGGAGTATCTACAGGAAAGCATTGGTTGTACGGTGGCGCGCTCTGCGGGGGAATTAATGTAGCTAATGCTGGCACACATCCTTTCTTTTTTAAAAGGAAGCCAAGTAGTACATAGTAAAAAAGGCAACCAGGGATTGCAGCCCTTGAGGCCTCAGGCGGCTTAACATTGCTACGAATTTAAGGACAACCCGTAAATAAGGCAAAGTTATACCATGATAGGAGGGCGCGCTGGAGTCCCAGCTTCTAGCCCCCGGAATGCCGCCGGTCGGTCTTTGACACCAAACTACTCCCTCAGGTTTTGTCGCACACACTTTTTTCCGTGCTCCCTGGATTCAGGAAGAGCTAACGAAGCGCTTAGGCACTATAGTTTTCGTTTTCGTTTAGTTAGGAGACATCACCATGCAGTTAATCCACGCGCGCGCGCCACGGGCACTCCGCCGACGCGGCTGGCTGCCAGCCTGCCTGGGCGGTTGCCCCCATCATACCCCCACGACGCTCGATTGTTCCCTGTTTCTCTCTCACCACGCGTTTTCGCTATCGTGCCAAGCAAGGCTCATATAATTAAAAAAGCCTATGTTGATTTTCGCTGAATATTATTTAACTCCTCCCTGTCCCACAGGAGATCTGAAGGTTTCTTGACAAACCTTGAATCATTGGCTTGTCCTTTCTTGACTGATGCAGAAAGGCTTTGCTCTCGTTCTGGAGTCAGTACCTGACAAATTGAAAATTATGTAATAAGATTCAACACATAATAATTTGTTTATCACTAAATGAATCCTTTCAATCCTCAACTTACCTAATCTTGGCCATCCCAATCTTGTGGGCAAAACAGTGCTCGTTTTACAACCTTCGGACAGACGTCTTTTTGGATTTCTTAACTTCTTACGGTTTATCCCTCTGTACAGAAAGCATTTAGTTATTATAATATTTATCTGCTATCCATAATTTAAAAATAAAAACTTGCACACACCTTTGATTTTGCACTGTTTGCAGAGGAGCTATTTCCACCACTAGGTTTTATCCCATGAGCAGTTGGGGTTATTTCTTCACTCTTTTGTCTACCATCTACATTATTTACCGATAAAGTTTTACCAGATTTCTGAGATGTGGTTTCCTTGTCAATCTTATCTGGTGGGGAAGTTATGGTAGATGTAGGGGTTGACTTATTACTCCCACCCTTCTTCTCCTCTGACTTCTTTGAGTGAGTTATGACAGTTGATGTTAAAGATGAATTATGGCTCTTATCTGTCTTAACTGCTGACATCTCTGATGAGTCCGTACCAGGCATTTCTTCATTCTGAAGACATATGTCACTAGTCAGTTCACCGCTGTCAATTTTATTTGTCCACTTGATGAAGTCCTGGAAAGAAATGCGACATTAACATAGAATAAAAACTGAATACTCAGGAGCAAGTACACAACAAATCTGAAGTATTAAAACTTACATTATCACGTTTATCACCAAGCACTGCTGAAGCATCTGAATGGACAAGATTTGCCCCCTGAAATGAAATATAAAGTCAGATAAAATAGTCATAGATAAATAAGTAAATAATAAACAAGATAAATAAATCATATACAACAAAATAAAAAATGTAATACCTTTGAAGGCGGTTCACCTAGTTTCTTAAAGTGGTCCCTGAGTAGCTGACCTTCCATTTTAATGCTAAGCTCCCTTTCCAACCTGAGCTTTTCTTCTGCTTCGCGAAGTTTCTTTCTAAGATCTTCCATTTCAGAGGAGAGTTTCTTATTTCTCTCGGCTGATTTATTTCTAGTCTTTTTCAGTTCCTTATTTTTCTGAAGAGTGTCTTTATGAACAGCAATGGGTATATCAAAATCGCTATCCTCGTTACCCATGACAAACAAGTCTTCATTGGATGAATCAAGTTCCTCAACACCGCCTGGAAAAAGTCATTAGGAAAATAAAGAAGTTATGGTGCTTAGAATGAAGTAGGAAGGTCTAAATGTTAAAATGGATTTTCTGTAAATATTTGGATAAAAAAACTGTTTATGCCTCCTATAGATAGGGACGGACAAGGTGGGAGTTAACTTTGAGGCTCTTTAAGCTACTGAACTAAGAAACATCAATATGTTGTTCATCTACAATTCTCTTTGTTCCCAGACACAAATGCGTAAAGACAACTTGATTGTTATACCTAGGCTGTGCGCCTGATTTCTGCGACATGCCCGTACGGAAAAAAAAGAGCTTTAGGATGTCTCGAACCGAGACACGCGAGAGATGTACAGGCAGGCGACGAAACCGAGACATTCAAGAGACAACGTAGAGACGAATCCGGAGCCACTTGTGAGTCATCCTGCAGTCATAACATAGACGCCTAGGAGATGCCGCTCGTGTCTCCAAGTCGTCTATATCGAGTCTGAATAGAAAGACACGATATAGACGCTTTAGAGACACGCGGGCGAGACAACGTCTAGTCACCGCGGAGGCACCGCGGAGACAAGTGGTGGGAGCGCAGCCAGCCCCGAGAGAACTCCCACATGATCTCGACGAGACACGACCCAGTCCGAACGGAGACACTGTGGAGGCAGTGTGGAGCCGCTGGGAACTCCGCCGAGACATTGTCGAGATGGCGTTCAGACATGGCGAAATAGCGGGCAGCCTCCGTGCAGACGCCGTGGAGAAACCGAGCAGCTGCGCGGGGAGTTGTGGCGCGTTTCCTACCCGGCAGGCGTCTGCCGCAGCAGCGGGCGCGCAGGTTGCCAACGTGGCGGGTTTAGTAAGGCCATAGCCGGCGCAGTACAGGGCGTGTGTCGTGTTCCAGTTTCGCGTGTCGTGATAGCTTATCTTTCAAAGGAAGAAACTTTTAGGCAAATAAACAAACATACATTTTATCGTGTTTTACCAAATTTGTCATAACATAAAAATATTTTTTTTTCAAAAACTGTCACAATAACATAAAATTAACTCTGAATGAATGGCAAAAAACACGATCAGACCAAAGCGTAGGAGGTGCTTAAGGTATCTAATGCAGAACTGATTGCCCCATCCCCATGCCACGACGGAGCAGGTGACGATTCCGTTCCTGGTGGGACAGGCTGAATCGTGACATCCCTGTTGTCACAGAAAAAAACGGAATTCGGAGCGATGAGCAACATTGTCACTGAAGGGGCTATGGGCACCCTGGGGAGGGGCTCCCTGGAAAGTGGCTCCCTGGAGAGGGACTCCCTGGAGATTGGCTCCCTGGAGATTGTTTCCCTGGAGGGGGGCTCCCTGGAGAGGGGCTCCTCGGAGAGGGGCTCCCTGGAGTGGTGGTGCTTCTCGGAAAGGCCTTCTTGACGAGGAACATTATGTTGATTTTGAACTGAAAAGACAAAGCTTTGTTAAAAGGATTGAATATTTTATTTTATCAGACATCAGAAATGTGTTTACCATTTGGACGATGAAGGAGCCTCATCGCTGTGGCTTGTACTTCTTCTTTTTTCCTCATATTTTTAATAATGTTCAGCATATTCTTCCATGCAGCGGGTGTTGCCCCATTAGTCCTGGCTCCAATATAGTCTGTCACCGAATTAGAGGCAATTTACAACGTGTATTTTTGTCCAAACTTGATTCAATTTTTTGAAATGCCTGTTTTTAGCCCGCCCTTCTGCTTTGAAAAAGCTTTAAAGCGGGCTAATGCAATCGATCTGGTGTCTGTCTGTCTGTCTGTCTGTCTGACGTCTGTCTGTCTGTGCCACTAGATGCAGATGAGCTAGAGACTTGCGATTTTTAGGGTATGTTGGGGGACCCTCCTAGACCCCGAAACGGAGAGTACAAATCCTGCCAACCAACGTTAAAGGGGTTAAAAAAATTATTCAAATGTTATAGAAATGGCATAAAGTTGTAAATATGAAAATTTTTCAGAATTTTTATTTGTCTCCTAAGGGGTAACTCGATGAGTTATAGGACCCTTTGGGCCAAAATTTCGTCCGTTCGGCCGTATCTCTTACCGTTTGGCCGCTACAGCGTTGAATATAGCCGAAAACATGCAAAACTGCATGTTGGGTGTCGGGTAAAGGGTTTTACGGCATTTTGCGACCCTCTGGGCCGAAACTCTTTGGACTAAAATTTCGTCCGTTTGGCCGTATCTCTTACCGTTTGGGCGCTACAGCGTTAGCAACGGGGTTTCAAAGCAGAAGGGAGGGCTTAAGTCACGTTGAAGCACCGTTACAAGCAAAGCCATATTGTACTTGAAGAAAATCCTTTATGGGGTGAACTCCCGACTTCCTACAAGCAACCACGCTGTGGTGTGTGACACTTGAGTCGGGCCGAAGGCCCGACAGAACGCCGCCGGCAGGCCAAGCAGGCACGCCCCCTGCTGAACGGAGTTGCCAGCGTAGCAAAGCGGAGCTGGTAACTTCGTTTGACGTAAGGGCGGGCCTGCTTGTTAAATTAAGTAAATATTGAAAACTTACAGGCCACTCCTTTCCAAATATTTTGCGGTACACCAATTGTCCCTTTGGATCCGCCAGCTTTTACAAAGGGAAGGGCTAGTACCGCTGGAACAAAGAGGAGAAACATTTCTCTAAAAAGATTAGCAGGCTGGTTCTCATAGGTTTTTGTCAAACTCCAAACAGCCCTTTTATTGAGATAAAAAGGGTAATTAGCACCACCAACATTGATCTAAAGCAAAATAATTAATTTAGGAACGTCAGAGATTCCACCTGCTCCAATTTACGTTTGCCTTTTTTAAGTATTATTATTATTTAATTCTTTTGGAGAACTTACGATGGGTTGGGACGCTTTTGAAGGCATTGTAAATTTAGGAGTTGGCCTCTAATATTTTGCTTGCTTAAAGGCACAGAAATTGCCTTTAGCATTGATTCAGCAGAGGGCCCACGTTCAAAGATGAATAAATTTTCACCAGCATTAGGTGCACCAGCAACACAATTGTGCTTAAGCACCAGCTTCGTCTGCATAAAAAAAAAGAATCACGATTAAAGAATAATACAAGTAAGCCATTTTGTGCCGTTGGGAAGGGGGGAAAGGGAGGGGCGAGGCATTTTGACTGCCCCCTGCCTTTCTCCTACCCTTGCTCCCGCGCCTTAGGAGTTTTGAGACGACAAGGCGGGAGGGGGGCAATAAACCCTATAATACCCAATAATACCCCGCGACCCTTTCGGCCCCACCGGTCCCTAGACCGCGCGACGCCTCTGGTTCATTCTCTGTCAAATCGACCCAAGGTTCAAAATGATGGTTTTTGTTTTGGGCAGGGAATGTTCTAATATCGTTGGGGACCACCCCAAGGTTTCAAATATCAAAGGAATTTTTTTTTAAAAAATATTTTTGTTCCGTGCCGGGATAGTCACAACCTGCAAGAAAGAAACGAGCACATAGAGATAGTTGTCAGTGCGCACTGTGAAGACCGGTGACGAACAGCTGCTCATATTCAATAAAGTAATTCGTAACAGTATTGTCTTTAAACAAGCAGGCCCGCCCTTCCGCCAAACGTCGTTGCCAGCTCCGCTTCGCTACGCTGGCAACTCCGTTCGGCAGGGGGCGTGCCTGCTTGGCCTGCCGGCGGCGTTTGGTCGGGCCTTCGGCCCGACCCCTAAGTCACACAGAACGTGCTCTTAGCTTGTAAATGATCGGGCCTGCGGCCCGTAAAGGCATTCTCTTCGGAGAGAGGCAGTTTGTAACGGTGAACCACCGAAACTACAGCCCTCCCTTCTGCTTTGAAAACGTGCCGATAGTGACTAAACGGTCAGTTATTTGGCAAAAAGGGGGAGTCGGAAATCTCGAAAAATGTCGAAATACGTGAGTTCGGCCTCAGATGGAACGGTCGAACTCGGACTTTAATTGGCAGCAGTTGGGAACACTGAATTACGCTCGTCGAAACGATTTTAACGGCATAGGTGTCGAGGGGTGTCAAAAATTTCAAAAACTGCCGAAATATGTCGAAAATTGTCGAAATATGTAGAAATACGTCAAAAATGTTGAGATAAATCGACAACTATGGAAAATGTCGAAAAACATCGAAAAACATCGAAAAATGAGGGATAATGTCGAAAAATGTCGAAGAATTTCAAAAATTGTCGAAAATGTTTACAAATATCGAAATATGTCGGAATATGTCATCAATGTCGAAAAATATCGAAATACATCGAAAATTATCAAAAATGTCAAAAAATATCAAAAACTATCGAAAATTATGGAAAAATATCGAAAAATATCGAAAATTATCGAAAATGTCGAAAAATATCGAAAATTATCGAAAATTATTGAGAATGTCGAAAAATATCGAAAAATATCGCAACAATATCGAAAAATATCGAAAATTAACGAAAAATGTCGAAAATATCGAAAAATATCGGAAAATATCGAGAAATGTCGAAAACGTCGAAAATAATCGAAATGTTTGAGTTTTGACGATTGGCAACACGGGAAATTGAAAAACGGTTGGCACCACTGTATTGCGCTCGAAAAGACGGTTCTAGAGAGGTGCGGGTCGATGGGGTTCGTAAAAGTTGAAAAGTGGGTCAATTTTGGGTGCTTTTTACAGTGTAGTCGCGAGTTGGGTCCTTTTTATCAAAAACGGTGGGCGCCATTGAACTGGACGCGAAAAGACGCTTCCAGAGAGGTGCGGGTCGATGGGGTTGAGAAAAGTTGAAAAGTGGACCAATTACGGGTGCTTTTTACAGTGTAGTCGCGAGTTGGGTCCACTTTTTCGTAAAACGGTGTGCACCATTGAACTGGACGCGAAAAGACGCTTCCGGGGAGGTACGGGTCGACGGGGTTGGAAAAAGTTAATTTTTTTTATTTTTTAGCCCGCCCTTCTGCTTTGAAAAAGCATAAAAGCGGGCTTATGCAAACGACCTCGTGTCTGTCTGTGTGTCTGTCTGTCTGTCTGTTCCACTAGAAGGAGATGAGCTAGAGACTTGAAATTTTCAGGGTGTCTACAGTTTTACTCCTAGACAACGAAACGCCTACGGCAAATCCTGCCAACCCTCATTAAGGCACTGAAAAAAATTATAAAAGTTTTCACGGAATTATTCAGCCTTTTCCAACCCCGTCGACCCGCACCTCTCCGGAAGCGTCTTTTCGCGTCTAGTTCAATGGTGCACACCGTTTTACGAAAAAATGGACCCAGCTCGCGACTACACTGTAAAAAGCACCCGTAATTGGTCCAGTTTTCAACTTCTCTCAACTCCATCGAGCTGCACCTTCCCGGAAGCGTCTTTTCGCGTCCAGTTCGATGGCGCCCACCGTTTTTCGATAAAAAGGACCCAACTCGCGACTACACTGTAAAAAGCACCCAAAATTGACCCACTTTTTAACTTTTACGAACCCCATCGACCCGCACCTCTCTAGAACCGTCTTTTCGAGCGCAATTCAGTGGTGCCAACCGTTTTTCAATTTCCAGTGTTGCCAATCGTCAAAACTCAAACATTTCGATTATCTTCGACATTTCTCGATATTTTCCGATATTTTCGACATTTTTCGTTGTTTTTCGATATTTTTTGATATTATTCGACATTTTCGATATTTTTCGACATTTTCGATAATTTTCGATATTTTTCGATAATTTTCGATAATTTTTGATACAGTCAAGTGCCCTAATTTCGGACGAATTTAGCGGTTTTTCCTTTCTTACGTGTAGGCATGATGGAATTTGAAAAATCTCTTGCGATTGGAAAAACTGTGGCTCCGGACACGTCGGATGACACCCATGCCGAATTTCTATCGAAATGTGTGTAGCTACAGCAGCCTTCGAGAGAGTGTCCGAAATTAGGGACGAAAGTGCCCTAACTTCGGACACGTGCTCTAAATGGCTAGTTTCGCTGTAGAATGAAATTTTATGAAAACGTTTTCAGTTGAAATTTTAATTTTAAGTAATTTTGTTTTTGTGGTCTGCAACGATATCTGTACTAATTTAGGCTCTATAGCCGTCTATAGCCCTACAAAGGAAGCAACTTCAGCACACTATTTCGCCTAAACTAGCAGAGATATCGTTGGAAACTATAAAACAAATCTTGTTTAAAATTAAATTTGCAACAAAAAACATTTTCATAAAATTTCTGTAGGACACACTTTAAAAATCTCCATGTATTTGGCCCATAAGAAAAAGTGTCCGAAATTGTAGCACTTTCATAAATCGTCCCGTACCAAAAAACGGTTTGACTTACAAAATAAATTTTTACCTAGTTCTGTAGCCAAAATACCATACATTCATTCGTTAAAGGACCACCCATGGGGCAGCTCACACCTACATGTGCCCCGGTTTTTGGGGGAGCTTATTTAACAACAGCAATTTTGTTCTATATGCTTTTTTAACTTTAAATTCCTGTGTGCTGTAAAACTTTAAAGGTACTTCAACCGACTTGACGAAATATGGTACTCTATACAGCAAACTTTACGATGCCGTTTCCGGATTTTGAATACCTCAAAAGATGACAGAGATAGGTTGAAATAAGCACTTTTCTGCAAATTGTCCGAAATTAGGGCACAAGTCCGAAATTAGGGCATTTGACTGTATTTTTTGACATTTTTGATCATTTTCGATGTTTTTTGATATTTTGCGACATTTTTGACATATTCCGACGTATTTCGATATTTGTAAACATTTTTGACAATTTTTGATATTCTTCGACATTTTTCGACATTATCCCTCATTTTTCGATGTTTTTCGACATTATCCATATTTTTTGATATATCTCAACATTTTTGAGATATTTCGAGATTTTGCGACATTTTTTACGAATTTCTACATATTTCGACAATTTTCGACATATCTCGACAATTTTTGAAATTTTCGACACCCCTCGACGCCTATACCATTACAATTGGTTCGACGAGCGTAATTCAGTGTTGCCAACTGCTGCCAAATAAAGTCCGAGTTCGGCCGTTCTATCTGAGACCGAACTCACGTATTTCGACATTTTTTCGAGATTTCCGACTCCCCTTTTTTGCCGAGTAACTGACCGTTTAGTCACTATCGGCACGTTTTCAAAGCAGAAGGGAGGGCTGTAGTTTCGGTGGTTCACCGTTACAAGCTGCCTCTTTCCGAAGAGAATGCCTTTACGGGCCGCAGGCCCGATCATTTACATGCTAAGAGGACGTTCTGTGTGACTTAGGGGTCGGGCCGAAGGCCCGGCCGAACGCCGCCGGCAGGCCAAGCAGGCACGCCCCCTGCCGAACGGAGTTGCCTGCGTAGCAAAGCGGAGCTGGCAACGACGTTTGGCGGAAGGGCGGGCCTGCTTGTTTTATTCCGTGAAAACTTTAGTAATTTTTTTCAGTGCCTTAATGAGGGTTAGCAGGATTTGCACCAGGCGTTTCGGTGTCCAGGAGTGACCCTTAAGATACCCTAAAAATTTCAACTCTCTAGCTCAACTCCTTCGAGTGGAACAGACAGACAGACAAACAAACAAACAGACAGACACCGCATCGATTGCATAAGCCCGCTCTAAAGCTTTTTCAAAGCAGAAGGGTGGGCTAAAAAACAAGCAGGCCCGCCCTTCCGCCAAACGAAGTTCCCAGCTCCGCTTTGCTACGCCGGCAACTTTGTTCGGCAGGGGGCGTGCCTGCTTGGCCTGCCGGCGGCGTTCTGTCGGGCCTTCGGCCCGACTCACGTGTCACACACCACAGCGTGGTTGGTTGTAGGAAGTCGGGACTTCGCCCCATAAAGGATTTTGTTCAAGTCCAATATGACTTTGCTTGTGACGGTGCTCCACCGTTACTTACGCCCTTTCTTCTGCTTTGAAAACCCATTGCTAACGCTGTAGCGGCCAAACGGACGAAATTGTGGCCCAAAGGCTCGCAAAATGCCGTAAAACCCTTTACCCGACACCCAGCATGCGGATTAGCATGTTTTCGGCCATATTCCACGCTGTAGCAGCCAAACGGTATAAGATACGGCCAAACGGAAGAAATTTTGGGCCTAAGAGTCCTCACTCTTCGAGTTACCCCTTAAAGGACCAAAAACAATAATTAAAAAAGTTTCATATTTACAACTTTTTGCCATTTCTATAAAATTTGAGTATTTTTTTTACCCCTTTTATGTTGGTGGGCAGGATTTGCACTCTCTGTTTCGGGGTCCTGGAGGGTCCCCCAACATTCCCTAAAAATTGCAAGTCTCTGGCTCATCTGCATCTAGTGGCACAGACAGACGTCAGACAGACAGACAAACAGACACCAGATCGATTGCATAAGCCCGCTCTTAAGCCTTTTCAAAGCAGATGGGCGGGCTAAAAAGTTACAATATAAAGAACGCCGCGGACGCGTCCTGTCATTTTCTAATAACGACTGACAATTAAAAAGAATAAAACTTACCTAAGGTTTTTTTTTAGGCACGAAGTTGCCTTATTTTAAACTGCTGTCGACGTAAAACCTTGGCTGCAAGGTGTTTCATTAAAAACAAATGAGGCAACCCACCCGCCAACCCTCTTCTTTGTCAGTTTGACTTTCCCATATTCCGAGCTTAGAAACGTCAGAAACACAGAAGTGCTCTCGTCATACGTCAGAGTTAAGAAAATGGAAGTGGCCGAAGTTCAGGCGATACCAGGCAGATCAGCAAAGTCAACGATCCTCTATGTGGGAGATGGCCATTTTTATCACGTTCGGGAGGTGCGCCCGCGCCAAATAAGGCTGAAATGCTGCCATCTGAGAAAAAGGATGCAAGGCTAACGCTTGTTTGTTCATTCAAAAAGATGATTTAAAGCTATAACTTAACAGTGCTCATTCATGCCATTGCGATCTTTTGCCCCTGGAAGGCATGCGGCAGTGCCTCCATTTGGGCTTACTGTCACGGGCTCTTCGTTGTTGGCGCGCTGCCCGTGGCGCTGCGTATAAGAGCCCAGCCCAGCCCGCTGCCGAGCGCATGAGCCCGTGAATGAGCCCGTAGGGCTGCGGTCAGCTCTCCCAGGTTCTTTTTCATTGAATCAGCCCGGCCTAAAGTGGCGGATGAGCCGGACCGCGGACCCGGACGGAAGCTGGGACACACGGAGCCGGCCTTGCGTGTTGCCTACGTACAGGCGGTTTAGAGCACTTTTGCCTGACCTGTCCCAGCCCTTGAATTTGTGAAGTGCACTGTGCACATTACGGCCGTTCCAGGCGGTAGCCTGTCTGTTTTTCTGTCTGTATGTACATATTTGTGTGTATGTAATTCTCTCTCTCTCTCTCTCTCTCTCTCTCTCTCTCTCTCTCTCTCTCTCTCTCTCTCTCTGTGTGTACGCGCGTGCGTGAGCTGGTCATGTTGCCTTGCCTATCGAATAGACTCGGAGGGTAGTGTGAACGTTAGGTCGTAGGGAGGGGAGAACGTTATTCCTGATACGCTAGGTAAACGGATCAAAAATGCTTTCAACGCATGCAATTTAAATATTTTCAGCAATACTTATAACAATATTGTTTCAAATTCATATCCGTAACAGAATTGTTTGAAAAAAATCGCTCTCTTAGAAAAAAAAATTGAAATACAAAATTTAAGTTTGTAGATAACATCATGTAATTCTGTTGGAATTACATGCATCATGCATCAATATGATCCCAAAACCTAATGTCAAAATAATACTTTCACAAAATTTCAAATCATAAACAATCTCTTTGTTTAACCAACAATTACTGTAACAATAAGTGTAATTGAAAATTACTCCTTCCTCTGCTGCTGAACCCTGTTCTTTAGTTTGTCTCGGAGACTTAGGGTATTGCCTGCAGTGTTCGGCAACATGGAATTACGCCGGTTGGTTATTAAAACCCCAGGGTCACTGCAGACCCGCTCACTCGGTGCAGACGAGCCTGGGGTAGGCAAGGCATCCAGCACAAATTGGGCTAAAGTTGGGAAACTAGCCGAACCCTCCAAAATGGAAATGCGGTTAGATTGCAAATTTAAATAATTTGGTACAAATTATATTTTGTTTGAATATATTAGTTACCTTAGTCTTCCACCACAGCACACACTAAACCCTTATGTACGTTTTTTATGTGCATAAGCTATGCTCACAGCATTTGTGCATAGCTATGTACAATATCGTGCATTATTATGCAGAATTGTGTGCATAACTAGCTGGTAGCATGAAATTCAACATAGTTATGCACAATTGCTTGTGCATAAGTTCGGTACAATTTTATGCATAAACTATGCAGGAAAGAAGCGCAGGTATTTGTGCAGAACTATGCATGATTGAAGCAGATTGTTTGCGCATTTGTGCATAAGTATGCACATTTCGTTTTCCTCTGGTGCAAAACACGGAGAGCGAGCGAAACAAGCATACTTATGCATAAACCTTCCCTTTCGCGTCTGCGTGAGGGCCTACCCAGCCTAGTACAAGCAGGCCACCACGGCCCACGGGCCGTCTACCCTTGCCATACCAGTGCGCACTTTTGGCCAGGTGTCTTCATGACATAGAGAACATACATGGGCGCTTGGCCCCGGGTCCCGGGCAGGCGGGCGTCGGTGTTTTCGCGGTCGTCAAGAGGACACCAGCTTGGCGGCGGCCAGTTTGGTGGCCAGGCCGAGGCCGGGAGGCCGCCGCCGTGGTCGGCGGAGGCAGGCGCGGGCGGGGAGGCGCGACAGTGACTTCAGCGCGTACCACAACCTCCACACGCCCCACCGCGCCCCACGCCTGACGCCTGACGCCCCGCACCCCACGTTAGGACAAGTTCGTCTTCAAGGTGCACGGCGCCCGTGAGGCCTCCTGAGCTCGGATGATTTCAAGGTCCTAGAGACCTGGGACACGAACGCCTATCAAAGACAATAATGTCCCAGGGGGCGTCCGCGACGTCCCAGTTAAGCCTCGGGTTCCTCGAGCTGAGAGTAATGTCCGCGCAACGTCCCGCACATCACGAAGAGGTAAGGGGCCGTGCACAAAATACTCAGTTTTTTTTCTGTGGGGATGGGGGTGGGGGGGCGGAGGCGTGGGGGGTGAAGCGTGATGCGTGCGAGACGTGGTGGAAGGGGTGTTTGCGCGGCCGTGACGTCACATTTTTCGAGCTTGCTTTCTTCGGAAAAATGGCCTGCAGTGCGCGCTGTCCACCGCCTAGCGCGTTGAATATTAACATTGCCCCATCAGGCTATTCTGATTGAAAAACCACTCAGTTTCCATTTAATACTCATCTTACCGTTGTACCGTACTCATTAAAACACCTGACGTCACGGGAAGGGGTTTGGCCGAGTTGTGATGTGTGCGTGATGTAGAGGGTCAAAAACGGCCAAAATTGCGTGACGTATTTTGTGCACAGCCCAGGTGCTGGGAGTGGGGGTATAGGCCTATTTTGGCATTCCCTACTCCCAGACGTATTACCAAACTCACGACTAAACCAGAAAAATGCAAACAGAAAACAAATAGTCGATTTATCTGTTTAGTGCTTGAACGAAAATAAAAATTGCTTTCAAAAGTGGCTAGAAACTTTGTACCATGCAAATTTTCATGCAACGTTTAGGACAAAAAAAAGGCCGTTTTAGCGAATAATGTTGTCGCTATGTGATTTCGGCAACTTCTTAACACAATGAAAGTACACTAATCTTTAGTTTCGTATGTGGAGTGTAATCTTTCGATTAAACTCATATCAGAAAAAAAAATGTTTTCAGAAATAACTAGACATTGAAAATCACGAGACGTTTATCGATTTACTCAAGTTTCAATATATATTTTGTGCTCATGTGTTGCCTAGCCTGGTAGCATTCTTCTCCGAACGCTCCGAACCTCCGAACCAACTGTAGGCTCGGCAAATTGTGTTACGGAAGGACGATCGATGATGGAGACTCTATCAGAAGAAACATTACCTCAGTACCTCTTAAAGAGGGGCCTGAGTGATGAAATTGTGAAGAAATTGAAGGGTAATCTTTACTATCTAAATGTACTTGTTTTCGGCTGCTTGCTACTTTTTCATTATTGAACGAAATACTAACCTCGTCATGAATGGTTCGTCGTGGACTTAACCGGCGTTCTAGACAGAGTTCCTGAAGAAAAGGTGGATTTATTACAAGGGCTCAAGTTATTCAGAAAGGGGAAGTGTTTTGCTATTCCACAGCGACAACTGAAGACCTAATAGTACAATCTTGATTGTCTGAAGCTGCTAAAGTTGCGGTTTTGATTCATTAACTATGTTGAACATAACTATTACTTCAACAAAAATGTAATATTTCGTTTTAGTTGACTCGGTTAATTAGAATATCACTTCTTCTTTCTAAATAGCTTGGGCCGTAAGAATAATTCCACATTGTCCATGAGAATTCTGACTAGAAGGCCAGCTAAGTACAAAATATTGTAGGAGCACCTTTGCTGACGATTTTATTTTGTTACCTAACTCAATTATATAAATTTGGTCAAATCTATCTTTGTCCTTTGTAATAGTTCAGTTGACTTCACTGATATGGTGTAGTCTTTGTTGAATTGCTTTTCAGCATGGCTTGCTCGAACAAATCTGTTTTTCATTGCTTTCTGTTAATCTACTATTTTTATTTCCAGATGAAGGTTTTAACGGAAACCAATTCATGGCGGTGGATGGAAATTTATTAAAACTTTTGAATTTCAGTGGAAGTGAAATAATGAATGTGCTGAGACTTCAAAATGCACTGCGGGTTTGTACTATGCTAATTTCTCCTTTATCCCTTAAGTAAAAATGTCTCCTGTGTGTCTGTCATTTATTGTTAATGGTGTTTTATCAGGACCAACCTGTTCTCAATGATGAGGAGATAGAGGAAGATCTTAGATGCACTGAAAAGTTGAAGGCATATGTTGAAAATATAGATCTGCTGAACCAATCGTCTCTTTATGAGAAAAGAGTCATGTGCAATCAAGTCGAAAAGTATGAAGCAGCTGTTGCCTTAGGTATGGAAATGCTATTTATTGGTATTTTGTTATCTTTCTTGGGCTTTCTGAAATTCAATGTACCATTCTTTTGGTGTTGTGTAGGGTGTGCCGAATTTGTTCACAAGTACCGCCCTTCCTTCTTCACTAACGACAAGGAGAACAAAAATCCCTCGCCGGAAAAGACCAAGAAGCCAAGGGGACAGCGCAAAAGAAAGGTGATGTCTTAGTGGTTTTTTTTTTTACATTTTTTTTTTACTTATTTATTTTGTTTTTACCTCTTAATATTTAGAGAAAGGGGGACTAGAAATAGTATAAAATTTCAGTCAGTCTTATTTTCCATATTTGTGCTTTGTTATGGAAGTATCCTTGACTGTCTTTCTTAGTATTTTCCAAGTAAACATGAACATGCTTTTGCTGTGATTTACATCAATGGTTGAGTTTAAGATTTTCTTTAATTTTAAAGTCTGATATACTTGTGTTTTCTATTTAAATCTCTTGTCAGTTAGTAGATGTTTAAGTTGCTTCTGTTTTTCTGCTTTATCAGATTTTGTTCTATTGCTTTATCAGTGAACTGAGTTGTTTTTCTGTCTCATGTGTTTTGACCTCCTTCTTTTACAATCTATGTTTTAGACAGCTACCACTACTCCAGCAACACGGAAGAGTGCGCGACATATGACCGTTCCACTCCCAAGTCAGGTTTTATCTGTGAGTCCCTTTTTGTTTCATCTTTGTTTCTTTGTGATCAATCTGTTGTCATATCTACTCATTCTTTACCCCTTTTTTTATGTATTATGATGATATCACGTAAAAGAACAAGTGTTGGTCTAGGTAAGGTGTAAATTAGAAGTTCACCTTCCTTAGAGAACAGTGGCCATCCATACAAGTGAAATGATGCTTATACCAAAATTTTTACTGTACATGACAAAACATGCGGCGGGTTTTCTCTTATTAGTTGTTCCTTTAAGAGATCACTTAATTAAAATAGTGCATGGTTTTATGTTTCCCTTCAGAGTGATGCAGGAAGCTTTCATCAAACTTCAGCAGTTGGTGAGATTTCTAATAATTCATTACAGGTTTGTTCATTTTCTTAAGTTCCTATCTTTTTACATAAGATAATAATTTAATTATAAATTATTTAACAATTTATCTGTCTTCACAACCGATTTACAGGCGACACCTCGGCCTGGGACCCCACCACTTGAACAGCCTGCAACTGCTAATGTCCATGTGCCTCCAGATTCACCTTCTTTCTCTGAAGCTAGTGATTTTGTTTCCTCTCCAGTAAGTTCTTTTCTGTGCTTAAACCTAAATGTTTGATGCGTGCACTGTCTTGACAAGACTTTTCTAATCACATTTCCTTATTACAAGCAGGTTGGAGGCACTCAAAGTCCTCCTAATTTGACTAGGACTAAACTGATGCTATCTAACCAAGACCGTTGTGAACTAGTCAATTTTCAACGTGCAAGTGAAAGCACTGTGAATACTTCTACTTCTCTTCAAAAGTCTCCGACTGCCCATGTCCCAGCGCCTGCCTCTCCAACTAGGCCTTTGGATTTTAGTTGTGCTCAACCACTTCGACTCTTTTCATTCAGTGATTGTTTTGCTGATGAGGAAAGCATGTCTGTAATCTCCTCCTCTCGAGTAAATATCTTTGAGCAAGCCCCTGATAGTTCATGTAATCTTAACTCTGTTCAGGTATGAGTCTTTTAATGAAACATGGCAGAATTTTTGTGTGTAGATTATTAATTCAAAACTTATTTTCCTGTATGTTATTTTTACAGGCTAGCGGAGATGGTTCACTATATTCAAGTAGAAGTGGTGTTTTTCACCAACCGACTGCCAAAGTCCCAGTGTCTCCTCCTCCTATTTCCGGTTTATTGGCACCATCGTCAAGCTTGTCTTTTCATCAACGGCAGACTACACATGTACCAGTGTCTGCTCCCTCTACTTCTGGTTTATTGGCACGATCATCAAGCTCTTCTTCTCATCAACAGCAGACTACCCGTGTTCCTGTGTCTGCTCCCTCTACTTCTGGTTTATTGGCACGACCATCAAGCTCTTCTTCTCATCAACAGCAGACTACCCGTGTTCCTGTGTCTGCCCCCTCTACTTCTGGTTTATTGGCACGAACATCAAGCTCTTCTTCTCATCAACAGCAGACTACCCTAGTTCCAGCGTCTGGTCCTCCTAATGCTGATATTTTGGCAAGATTGTCATCTGAAGTATCAGTTGAAGAGATGAGAAAGTTAAAGCCACATCTGCCCTCAGTGAGTCTTGATGTTTTTATTTATTTATTTATTTATTTATTTATTTATTAATTTATTTATATATTTATTTATTTATTTATTCATCTACTTTTTCCCAGTTTGAAAGAGTTACCTTTTAATTGCTCTTTTTTTCTTTCTCTTTGTCTTTTACCAAAGTATGATGTCAATTCAATCCTGGAAGCTAGACTAGTTGACGGACATGTATGTTGCGATTACTTGAAAACTTTGACGGAAACTGGATATGTAGGAAAGAAAGGTCGGATATGGGTCATGAAATGTCTTGCTGCTTATCTCTATCAAGAGAGGGTAAAGTGAGTAAATTCTGCGCTGGTGTATTATGCTCAGGTTAAAATTTTACCACTAATTTTTTTTTATTAATTGTTTTGTAATAGTAAATCGCAAAATGAGCGTGTTACCATGGACATGAAGGAGGGAATGGCCAAGTCATTCGTGCTAGCTTATCCTAAGTTTGCTAAATCAGTTCGTGCATCTGACACTGAAATGCCATGGGTGAGTTGCATTAAGTTACTGTAAATTCTCATTCTGACCTACATCTTTTCATTTTGTTTACCAAAAAATGTTCTGTTTTTGCAGAGTATTGTGCTTGATGTTCGTCAGCCTTCAGGTTTTCTGTACTATTCTTGCAGACCTTTTATGAAAAAGGATAGAGTAAGGAAAAGCAGCAAACGAAATGCAGATGATGACGACACTTCTCATTTAAATGAGAATGAATTGGTATGCTGCTTGTGGAGCTTGTTTTTAGCCCGCCCTTCTGCTTTGAAAAAGCATAAAAGCGGGCTTATGCAAACGACCTCGTGTCTGTCTGTCTGTCTGTGTGTCTGTCTGTTCCACTAGAAGGAGATGAGCTAGAGACTTGAAATTTTCAGGGTGTCTACAGTTTTACTCCTAGACAACGAAACGCCTACGGCAAATCCTGCCAACCCTCATTAAGGCACTGAAAAAAATTATGAAAGTTTTCACGGAATTATTCAACTTTTTCCAACCCCGTCGACCCGTACCTCTCCGGAAGCGTCTTTTCGCGTCTAGTTCAATGGTGCACGCCGTTTTACGAAAAAATGGACCCAGCTCGCGACTACACTGTAAAAAGCACCCGTAATTGGTCCAGTTTTCAACTTTTCTCAACTCCATCGAGCTGCACCTTCCCGGAAGCGTCTTTTCGCGTCCAGTTCGATGGCGCCCACCGTTTTTCGATAAAAAGGACCCAACTCGCGACTACACTGTAAAAAGCACCCAAAATTGACCCACTTTTTAACTTTTACGAACCCCATCGACCCGCACCTCTCTAGAACCGTCTTTTCGAGCGCAATTCAGTGGTGCCAACCGTTTTTCAATTTCCAGTGTTGCCAATCGTCAAAACTCAAACATTTCGATTATTTTCGACATTTCTCGATATTTTCCGATATTTTCGACATTTTTCGTTGTTTTTCGATATTTTTTGATATAATTCGACATTTTCGATATTTTTCGACATTTTCGATAATTTTCGATATTTTTCGATAATTTTCGATAATTTTTGATATTTTTTGACATTTTTGATAATTTTCGATGTTTTTTGATATTTTGCGACATTTTTGACATATTCCGACATATTTCGATATTTGTAAACATTTTTGACAATTTTTGATATTCTTCGACATTTTTCGACATTATGCCTCATTTTTCGATGTTTTTCGACATTATCCATATTTTTCGATAGATCTCAACATTTTTGAGATATTTCGAGATTTTGCGACATTTTTTACGAATTCCTACATATTTCGACAATTTTCGACATATCTCGACAATTTTTGAAATTTTCGACACCCCTCGACGCCTATACCATTAAAATTGGTTCGACGAGCGTAATTCAGTGTTGCCAACTGCTGCCAAATAAAGTCCGAGTTCGGCCGTTCCATCTGAGGCCGAACTCACGTATTTCGACATTTTTTCGAGATTTCCGACTCCCCTTTTTTGCCGAGTAACTGACCGTTTAGTCACTATCGGCACGTTTTCAAAGCAGAAGGGAGGGCTGTAGTTTCGGTGGTTCACCGTTACAAACTGCCTCTTTCCGAAGATAATGCCTTTACGGGCCGCAGGCCCGATCATTTACATGCTAAGAGGACGTTCTGTGTGACTTAGGGGTCGGGCCGAAGGCCCGACCGAACGCCGCCGGCAGGCCAAGCAGGCACGCCCCCTGCCGAACGGAGTTGCCTGCGTAGCAAAGCGGAGCTGGCAACGACGTTTGGCGGAAGGGCGGGCCTGCTTGTTACTCACAAAAGGGTCTTTTCATTTTCATTTTTTATTCTGTTTGTATTATGTATGATTTTGATAACAGATTGAGAGGCTTGCTGTAGCCTATCCAGGAGATTCAGCGGCAGAAAAGCAAGTGATTTTTGAAGGGATGAAGGATACTTTTTCCATTAGAGAAAGAGAAAGACAAGAAGGAAAATCTATTGAATCATTCATTGAAAAATATGTTCACTTTGCAAGTTATAATGGTGAAGTGGTAAGTTTCCTGATTAATTTATCCTCTTACAATTAATGGAACTTCTTTCATACGGAACAGGGTAGGCATTTTTGTTCTATTATTCAACTGGTTGCTGTTCTACTTTTTTCTAGATAAGAGCTGAAATGAGGCTTCTAAGACCAGAGGCTCAAGATATGTGCCGAGCATTTAACAAGCTGATGCCTGCTGTATTGAAGTTGGAACCACTCAAACCAATAAGACTGGTCCTGGAAGATGGTAGGTTGACAGACAAGTATCCTATGACATTAATGGTCTTTATTTATTCTTTATTATTTATCTTGATTTGAGACATTTTTATGTTCAGATGTCCTCAAAGCTTTAATGCTTATCTCACAGCATCTTCCACATGACATCCCACTTTCCAAGAGGGACACCTCCGGGTGTGCCCCCAAGGAGGAAAACCTTGTTGTTGTTGCAACAGTATGTTCATTTTTAAGTATTGTGCTATACACTTGAATTGTTATATCCTTCAAAATATGTTGATTTCTTTATATTTCACACTATCACTAATCCCTTTTTTAAAAAAAATTTGCTTTTATAGCCGAGTGATAATATCAAGGACATAATTATGAATAAGAGAGCAGATGCTGCAGCTAACCAAGATACTGTGCAGCCGTACTTAATAACTGTTCAGAACCCTGTTTCCAAAAAAATAATGGAAACTTTCTTGATCCTTGACAATAAGGCAGTTTCGCTTAAAGTTTCAACCCTTTTACATGGCATTGATTTTCTTTTTTCCAGTTATTTTATTTTCAATGCATCCTATCCATTCGGATGGAGAAACACATTTCATTTCTTGCAAACCTGTTTCTATGAAATTTTCGAAGGCAAGAGGGACAAAGTAAACAATCAAGAATACTTACTCCTCAGCAAAATTTATGCCTTACAGTAATCATTTCCACAAAATGTTTTGTGTTTGTCTTAACAGATTTATGTCAATTTCTTTTTTTGCTGACTTAGAATTGTTTTTGTGTTGGTTTTTTCTATTGGAATTCCAAACACAGGTTTATCAAATTTTTGAGTTGACTTAAAATCTGCCTAAGTTTTATGAATTTTCCCATTCTATTCAAAGATGCATTCCTAAGAAATGTTCCTTTGTGCTGTTTCATATTTTGGAATTCCTACAGATAGATTTTATCTCAAAGTTTTTTACTTATTGACTTAAATGTTATTTATATTTTATTGAAAGATTAAGTTTATGTTATTAAATCCTCATACATCAAAATGTGTTCTAATTTAAAACCCTCACCTTTGTAACTTTTACTGATGCAGCTCGGTCAGTTCTGAAATATCCAATTTCTTTGAATTCTCAAAAAATGCTGATAATTTTATTTATTTTGGGAACACAAGTGATGAAGCCTACTCTGTCATCAGATTCCACTTTGGTACCTATGTCAGGGCCCTATCATTTCGAGATCGGGGGTGTCCGATTTTTTAGCTATCTCTGTCTCTCTTTACCCTTTAGAGGGCTCCTGGTGCGAGAGAGACAAGAGTATTACCCCCACTACACCCCCGTCCCCAGAGTGAGCAGCCCTGAGGATTTTAAAGCTTTCACAGCGCTATTCTATGTTGAGCAGCGCTATCTATTGACGACCGCGTGCACTCTGCGAATGAGTGACAGTCAATAGTTGGAAGTGTAGTCTGAATCAGTGGACTCTGAAAAGGTTCGTTTGGTGAGTTGAAGTGAAGTGTTGGTCGCAGTGTCTAAATTAACCAAATATTTGGCGCTCGTGGTCAGATTCTTATTTAAATTACTGTCATCTTTGTTTGTTTGTTTTTTGCAGGGAAGAGACTAAGTGTGTAATAAGGTTATGGCGCCCGTGCACCTTGTTTATTTGTTAAATAGTTATGATCTCTGAAAAATGAAAGTATTTTTATGGCGGAAGGGCGTACCTGGTTGTTTTGTGCTATAAGTCACCACTTTAGATTTTAGAAACATACATTTAAAAGCTAGAAATCAAGTAGTGGAGGGTGGGAGGACCAAAAGTTTCATGTGGTGAGTTGAAGTCTTGTTTTAGCAAATAATTATTAGTAGTGCACAGGGTTACCTCATTTTAATTACAGTTTTAGCTTTCTTTTAGGCAGGAGCAAGGCCCAGTTAGTCACATTTCACAATTAAGTGTGGATGGTCTTATGGTTCATATACACCTTGCTGTGTCCATAGTAAAACATGTAAGTTTGTGTTATCTCTTAACTGAAATTTCTGAAGCTCTGACTGTTTTGTGTCTTCTGTTATTGTGTGGTTAGTAAGTAATAATTGTTTTGTTTTTTTCAGGGCTGAAAACTATAAATTTGGCAGGTTTGGAAACTTAAAATGTGGGGATTGTAAAGATGAGGAGGTGTATGTTGGGACCAAAGCACTCAACCGTCACTATTCTCAATATCATGATCCTTTGCAAATATACCATTGTGGTCATTGTGGGAAAGCTTTTACTCACAAAACCTCAATGATACGCCATATTACAACTTGTCATTTGGACCTATTTTCCACTACATCAGCCAGAGAAGCCGATGAAGTTCAGACGGTGGAAAATTTAGAAGATTGTAATGTCTTGAGCCATGAAACTCAACCTTCTCCTGGTGCTCAATCTTTGATTGTAAATCAAATTAATGTTGAAGACCAATTCCCTCCTGAAACTGACAATTTTTTGTATGTTGATGGGTGTGACCATGATAGTGAGGGAAATACTGACAGTTTTTCAACTAGTGAATTGCTGTCTCCCCAAGAAGAGTTAAATAAGGCTGCCGTGAAGCTGCTTGTTGATCTCCGCTGCACTGCTAGCCTTACGGGCAAGGCAATTGAAAGGTTTGAAAGAGGCGCCTTCTCCATGATTCAGCAATTTTCATCTGGTGTTCGCAGTACTCTTTATTTCAAGTTGACAGAAAAAGGATTGACAGAAGATGAAATTAAAGAAGTATTATCTTCTATTGATTCTATAGAAGATCCCTTCAAGAATTTGAGAACCATTGAGGATCAATTAAACTATTTTGCTGATACATGTGGACTCATAAAGCCACAGCAAAAGTATCTAGACTCAAGAATTGACCAAAGACTTAATGCAGCCAGTAACTCATATGTGCAAACTCAGGTTATAGAATCCTTTCAATATGTTTCAGTGCTAGGGACTCTTAAATCTCTTTTGTCAAATAAGAAAGTTAGAAACAGAATATTTAAGGACAGAGTCAGTAAAGACGGTGTTTTAAGGTCATTTGTGGATGGGGCTAGGTTCAGAGACCATCCTTTTCTCTTAAAACATAAAAATGTTGTTCAAATCTTGCTTTTTTATGATGAACTGGAAATCGCAAACTCACTCGGATCTAAAACTATCATCCATAAGTTGGGAGTGTTTCTGTTTCAAATTTTGAATTTACCTCCTGAATTTTCTTCTGCACTCTCTTCTATTCATTTGTTGGCTTTGGCGCATGCTGATGACTTGAAAAGGCCCGGTGCCTTTAAGAAGGTCTTAACACCTTTCGTTCAAGAAATGAAGAAACTATCTTCGGATTATGGGCTGACATTTGATGAGCATGATTTTGTACTGCGTGCTGTTCTTGCAGCACTTACTGCTGACACAGCAGCAGCACATGATCTCCTTGGGTTTTTAGGACCCTCAGCTAAATATTTCTGTAGAAAATGCATGGTTACTCGAGCAGAAATTCGAGCTAATGCAAATGCTACAGGGGTTTCTAGAACTAAAGAAATGCATCAGCAACATGTGGAAGAAGTTTTGGAAAATCCAAGAAAAGCCTCAAGCAGTGGTGTGAAGAGGGATAGCCCACTTGACAATGTGCCATTCTTCAGCAGTGTAGAAAACTGTGTCTTTGACGCCTTCCACGATCTATTAGAAGGTATTGCTCCACTTGTTTTGAAATTAGTTCTGCGCCAATACATTGTCAAACAAAAGCTGTTTAGTGTTGTTGATCTAAATCAAAGAACTGCATCTTTTTCATATGGGTTGCCTGATGCCAAAAATAAGCCCAGCCCCAATTTTACCATGGAAATGTTCACATCAGTAAAAACAAAACTTAAACAAACAGGCAGCCAGATGTGGTGCCTCATCCGAGCATTTCCCTTCCTGATCGGTGATTTGGTGGCAGAGGGGGATCCCTTTATGCGGCAAGTTTTTTTGTTGCAAGATGTAATGCATATAGTTTTTTCATTTGAAGTCACAGAAGATGATCTCCAGGAACTCGAGAGTCTGATTTTTTGCCACAACTCAAGTTTTCAAGAGCTTTTTATTGTGGAAGAGCACCCAAATGTAAGAGGGGAAAATGAAGATGAAAATGTTGATGAGCCGGATGATGAACTTTTTGTCACAGTTGTGGAACAGGATGAAACTACACAAGAACAAGCAGTAAGTCAAAAACCATTCAAAGTCCATGTAATAAACAAGCTTCACCACCTCAAGCACTACCCTGATATGATCAGAGAATTTGGTCCGCTGGTAAGAATGTGGTGTGCCAAATTTGAAGGGAGAATGAAGATTTTCCGGCAACATTCTGCTATATGCTGCAATTTTAAGAACCCGCCAAAGACTATGGCTGATATGTTCCAGCTGAGTAATATGAACTCATTTTTTAGCAGTGGAGAAGAACGTGACATAGAGTTCCAAAAGGGCAAGACATACTGTGTCAGTGAGAGTGAATATTTTGACGAACTCGCTGCAGTTAATCTTCCCCCAAATCAAATGATAAGTTCTACGAATGCTGCTGTTTTGAATGGGGAAGAATACCGGTGTGGACTTTTTGTATGTACAAGTAAACACCAGTTTGCCATAATCCATGAGGTTCTTGTCTCCAACAAGGAATTATTCTTGATTGTGAAACCATGGCAAACAATTCAGAAGAGTCCCCGGTACAACTCTTTCCAGGTGATTCCTTCAGAAGATTCTAATATGTGTGTAGTAAATGTTCTGAATATGAGCAGCTTTAGATGCATAGCACCATGGAATGTGACCCATCAGAGTGATATTTACTTGTCATTAAGGACACTAGTTCTGTGAGGCATAATGTTAGTTTGATTACGCCCATCATTTTTGTGCTGCTTGACAATGTCCTGACTTATCTTCTTTTTCTTATAAGACTAGGATGTGTAATTTGGTACCTCATTTTTTGTACTGCTTAACAATGTCATGACTTATCTTTTTCATAAGCAATAAAATCATTGTTAAAATTACACCAATAATACCTAAATAATACAATGCCCTATTTTCTTGCATTATTTTGTCTCAAAAAAACAAGACTCTCGACGTTTTATTCTTTTTAAATTAATACCCCACCCCATCTCATAATTCTGATTTCACTAATCCTCCAATTTGTTATTTAATCCTAATTCCTAGTTGTAACCATTATACTCTTTTTAAACTATTATTTCTATTCATTCAAGTTCTAATGTGTTACACAAATTTTCACATTATACTTTGCATTCTTTTTAAATTTATACCTCTCCTCACAATTTTGATGTGAGTTGCACTGGTTCCACTCCAACTTTTTCTCTGCAAATTACCGTAATCGTAAAGGCAAGTGTTGTTTCACTGGCTCTTTGACTACAGGGCACAAGTCCCCGGTCCCCAGAGTGTTATCTTCGTTTAACATTTTGAAATCTCCGCCCGCTCCGCCCTATGTCGTAGTTCAATTCTGCCAACCTAAACTCAATGTGAAGTCACCGTTTGAGCTTCTACTGAGGCACTTAAACACCATCTTTTTGTTTTGGTTCAAACTTGAGTGCAAGTGCCAAAATTTCACCGATTTGACGTGCTTGTAAAGTGAGCATAATGTCTATAGTTAGTCCAGTTAGTCATGGCATTGGTTGGCACTTCTGGACATGTAGCGTTGTCCAGACGGCCAGACGCTGGCTGGGGCGGGGGGGACCCTGGGGGAGGGGAGGGGGAGTGGGACTGAGAATGGAATGGACATCCGTCTCTCTCTCTCTCATGCTTCTCGTATGTTTACGTTGGTTTGTAGGATCAACAAGTGCTAGACAAGTGCATTATGCATTTTATAGTGATTCGGCTGCACATTTACTTGATGGTCGCTGGAGATAACATTTGATGATAGTTAAATATATGTTTATATTTATTGTCTCATTTGGAGGGAAATAATGCCTGCACTGTCAGTCAAGTTGCGGTAGGTTAGGTTGTTGTCCAAGTACATACATTATTTGTTTAACTTTCGTAGTTCTTTGAAGAAACCGTTTCAAGTCGCCCTAATTCAAGGTTAAATTGATCGCGTAATACCTAGGCGTTACAAGTTTTGATTCTAAGGCTTTACTCAATCCAAATGTAACTTTGTTGCTTTTACAAAGTTTTTGGTGTTCAAGCCAGATGCCTAAGACTTCTAGAACGCTGGCTCTCTTGCTTTCTTTAGAGTAATTGATATGAGACAACCACAATAAACCAGAGGAAAAAGTGAGTAAACTAATTAATTATTTAATTAATTAATTAAAAGTTTAATTGTCAATTTTTATTATTACAGTTTTTTTTTCTGTTTACAGCTCCAGAATCGTTCAAAGGTGAAAATACAAAACTCGTACTGTCAGAGTCCCTGTAATTTAACCACTCCATATTACTCTGCCACCATTGTGATGCTTACAAGGATTAAAAGGAAAAGAAAAAGGAAGGAAGTCAGAAATTCTAATCGAACAAGTTTCCGCTTTCAGTCAGTCTGGTGAAGTCTTCTTTAATGATCATAAATGATCCGGCTTTCAATGATTGTAGAAGAGATGCTCAAAGTAAGTCAATCAGAAATCTGACCTTTTTTTTTAATAGTCAAATCAATGGTTGCCATACTTCAAAGCTTTTTCTCTTTCCACCAGATTCCGGGAAGCAGGTCATAATCTTCAAAGATGACATCACTGGTTAATTTGTCAGTCCTGCCAAGAAGAAAAGAAGATCTATTTTACAAGTTGAATTTTCTTTAATGAGCACACTGTCTATGAGGTAAGTTAATCATTTTTTAAACTAATCCCTAGATTAAGGTTTTAGTTCCCAAACTTAAAGCAGATGTTCCTTTTCTTTAACAGTTTGAATGGATTATGTTGTGAGACATAGTGTGTGTTTCACCTAGCAACAAGAAAGAACAGCAGAGAAACCTGTTTGATAAACCAACTTTACAGCCAGTTGACTCTGCTAGTTGGGTATAGGCAACCTACAGCAACAAGTACAGGGCTGTATGGCGGGCTTGCCTACTCGAAACCCCAGCAGGCGCCCTAAACTACTATGCAGCACGCAGGGCACCCTCTCTCATGGGCACTTGACATAAAGGAACTATGGGCAGCCAGATCCCACTGGCTCACTACCAGTGACCCACCGGTATTGCTTCAAAGTGTGATTAAATCTCTGGTGAGTGGACACTGGTTATCAGTAGCAGGTTAAAAAAGAATTCTTGTCTTAATTTTCATTTAACTTTCTTCTTTTCTGTTGATAGCTTTTTTATGCCAGCCCCAGAAGAACTACAAAGTATTGGCATGAAATATTGAAACATACTTTTGAACCAGACTGTATGTGAGATGAAGATTAAAAATGACATTATTTAAATCAAGTTAGTTGGTTGCTGTTTCCCTGATTCACCACCTGGCCTGGAGGTTGGATAGTCACAAAGTCCGAACAATATTTGTGGAATACTAGTCTCTCCAACATGTTTTACGGTTATTAATGTGCCTAATCTTGCAATGGAAGTTCGGTGGAGCATCGCTGGAGTAATTTCTAATCCGATAAATCTCGAGTTCCTGTACTTAGAAGTTCTGCGTCACACAACAGGTATGAAACATTTTACCAAGTCTTTTCTCATTGTTGTGGGGCGATATCAACAAGGTTTCGGAACGGATAAATTATTTACACGTGTATTCCGAGGCTTTTGAAATAATTTAAACAGTGCATACGCTATGCAGAATACCATGCATAGCTAATGCACAATAGGTCAGTCATGGTTCAGACATCACTGCATACCTTATGCACAATAGTTCAATCGAGATTGAGATATCTCTGCATAGCTAATGCACAATGGTGCAGAAATTAATGCATAACTATGCACAAAAGCTTTCACATAAATGCATTGCTTATGCACAATCACCTTCACTTTTATACAGTAATTGTGCATAACTAACCATTGTAAACTGCATAAGAGAAGCTACTTTGCTGTGCATAACTTATGTACGTAATTGTGCATAACTATGGTTGCGTAAAATCCTGCAAGGCTTATGCACAATATTGAGCATACTTATGCACAAAAAACTGCATAAGGGTTTAGTGTGCAGCAGGTTAGAATTGTCCCCGATTTCCTGGCCTCCCATTTGGATGTATCTCTGAACCTCATCCTTAAGCTCAGCCGCAGGCACGGGCAGCAGGAGATCACCGTAGAGCTCGCGGTCTGTCTTTCTCTTCCGTCGGGCTTTTTTGGGCTGTTGCTCTTGCTCCTGTTCGTCTGCTGAGGTAGGTGTTTCTGCTGCTCCTGAGGGTATGGGGACGAGAGGTGGCAGAGCAGGGCCGTGGGTGCGACCTCGATAGCACGACACCGCTTGCGCACCTCCTCTTGTACCTATTCACAGAAAATAGTAGTCTCAGTCAAAAATAATACATAAGTATATAAAATTTAAAATGTGCAATTTAAAACTTGAACCTCTGCTTTCTCCTCAACAGTGCAGTCTTTCAAGTGTTTGGCGCTTGGCCACAGAAATCTGGCGATTTTATGCTCCATCCGGATCTTAGCCTTATACATTAGGAGGTAGTAAGCATTGCGACGCACCGCAGCTATGGAGGGGCTGTCGTCCTCGTGGCCCGCGGCATTTAGGTGTGTGAGCAATGCCTCGAAAGTTGGCTCAACATGGTTCATGGTTGGATATTCCTGACCTTGCAGGACATCAGTGTGGGCCTGAAAGGGCTCCAGGAAATCAGTAATTTCCTCCAGGTCTTATTGGAGCTCCAGACCGTCCAGCTTCGGCTTTTTACTGTCCTCGGCCTTCTGCATAACCTCACAAATCTATTCAAAATGAAGAATAAAAATATATTGCCTATAAAAGTAAAACGGGCATGAATATAGAATTAATGTTACATCATCCCACTGGTTCACAACGGACTCCAGCATCCCGTGGTGGGAGTTCCATCTTGTGCTAATCTCTTGTCGAGCAGCGTGTGGCAACTCATTGACAAGCCCACTTCTTTTGAGGTAAGCCACGAGATTTTTGGCTCGCTCCAGCGTTTCTATTACAGGCATTGAGACAAGCTCTTTAGAAGCCCCTCTCTTCAGCTCCGGTAGCATGGGCGAGTCGTCTTTGGTGGTGACCAAATGTTGCAGCGTCTCGCGGTAGCACTTGATGGAGACGTGAGGATTGGTCTCGCGACTGCCATCAAGGTCAAAGGTATCTAAAAAGTCTGCCAGTTCTGAGACCTCGTCCATGTCTACATCTAGGGTCGGTGCCTCCTCTCCGCGGCCGGTGCGCAGTGCCCCGCTCCGGACATCCCCCCCCCCCATCCACCCCCAACCCCCCCCCATCCACCCCCAACCCCCCCCATCCACCCCCAACCCCCCCCATCCACCCCCAACCCCCCCCCATCCACCCCCAACCCCCCCCCCATCCACCCCCAACCCCCCCCATCCACCCCCACGACCCCCCGGCCATGCGTTACTCGTAACTAGAATTAAAGGTTACTAGTTCCACAAAGTCTTACCTCAGTACGGGCTCTTTCTACAGAATGTAGCATTTTGACATGGCTGGCAGTAGCTTCCACTGAAGCTTTAGGCCTCAAAGGCGTCACAGATATTTTCCTTGCCTTGAACATTTTCCTTACAGTCTCGACCCACTTATTACACTTGTGCAGTAACTGCGACACCTCTGGGTAGGACCCTAGCGCACCTTCAATAATATCAAAGTACCTCACACTGAGGGCAGTGCGAAGGACGGTGTTCAAACAGTGGGCCATGCGCATACAGTAAAGCCAAGAGTAGCACTCTAGGGCTTTCTTGATGTCTGACCCTCAATCTGCAACCCATTTAATTCTCTCCATTAAGCTGACATCTAAACCGCTCTGAATAAAAATATTCTGGAGCAGGTTCTTGAGATTTTCGGCTAGAAAAGACGAAACAGTGTTTAAATTTGTTTATTGGCAAGAGGTATACGACATGATTAATCATAAATAAATACCTGTAGGTGCCTCGCCATGCGGAAGGCAAACAGTTTGGAACATACGGCTAAAAAGTTTCCACTCCTTAATGTAATGAAGGGGCACCACCATGTATTTATCTTTCCGAAACTCTTCTGTCCAGCAATCACACGTCGCAGAGCAGCTATTCAGTTCCCTGAGCGACCGCACCTCATCTGCCAACTCTTGCAGGGTCTTCGGACTCAGTGTGAATGCGGACAGTGGTCGGGCACGGCAGCAGCTTATGGGCATCTAGGCGACCCCTTCGCCATGCGAGGTCGACAGCATGCTGCACCAGATTGCACAGAGTCTGGTGGCCGCAGACCCCATGCACAGTATTCGACAACAGTCTGTTAAAAGTAAAGCGCAATATCAGCAGAGCTGTGGTACAGCGAGAGTATCAAAGTAATTAAAATTTTCGTACCTTCGTCATTTCTAGTTTTTCGTCTTTTGACGGGTCGATAACTTCTGCCCATAGAGGTTCTGAGGAGCCAGCAGCACCACCTTGCGGCACAGGCTGAGCCGACTTCCGGCATCGCATGGTTTTCAAGTGTCTAGAGAGGCTGTTGGTGCCGTTCTCCTGCTCCCTGTAGGTCAGGACCCGCTTGCACCGCCCGCAGTGGACGGTGGTCCAAAGTTTGCCTAGTGGGCGACCGGGGAGGTACGTCTTCATATCGACGAGTTCTAGGGTGCGTCCTTTATGCCCATGGCCATAGATTTGCATTCATTGAGCGCCGCCAGTTTCTTCGCGCTATCATCCTCGTCACTCTCATCCTGAGTCTCAATCTCGGTACTTCGCAAGGGTGGGTTAGCAGGCCCAGGCACAAGCACCGTCAGCTGCTGCCCGGCAGCAGCGGGCTTGTCAACCGAAAACAAATAACTTTGTTAGTAATATTGCATGTACAGTGGCGTATATGAGGCTTAGCAGTCGTATTTACCGAGATATTATGACAAAATAGTGCGATGCATAAGGGAAAGTGCGCCCGGGGGTAGGCAACCCATTTTACATAACAGATAACTCCACTTTGAATGTCATAAGGTATGGGGAGGGGGAAAATTCACGGTTGACATTTATGAGCGGGCTAACGCCGATGAAGGCAGGCAACCCGGTTCACTCCTGACGCCTATGTGGTATACCAGCCCGCATTACAAAGGCCCTCGGCCGGCACGGGGTGCTGCTGGTGGGCTCTCGTGGCACCCAGCACTGCACCCGTACCATCCCCCAAGCGGGGCGGTGCCGGGGCGGGGCCGAGGCCAGGGCGAGGGCCAGGGTGAGGGCCGCCAGGGCCGGGACGGAACGGGGGCCAGGGCGGCACGCTAAAAGTGATATGTTGAATTTTAAGCAATCTCCTTGAACTGCAACGCAATTTCCAAAAGAACTACTTGAATTTCAGGATGAAGTTTTTACCATGGGGGCCGGGGGCGGGGGCGGGCCCCGAGTTGGGCCAGGGCCGGGGCCCGGGGTAGGGCCAGATTCGGGGTCCTGGGTCGGGCGGGGCCGAGCCGGGGCGTAATACCGTGAGCAGCAAAACGAGCTATTACAGAGGTTATACGCGCGTAATACACCTACAACGCTCAAACTATGCTCAAAAGTGGGAAACTACCTGAAAATACCTGCGTCATTTCGCAGACACTAATTATGAAGTACTGTACTGTGTTCACAAAAGCACCTGCGAGGGCGAGGGGCATTGCGAGGGCATGGAGGGGGGCATGCCAAACGCCAAAGGCCAGGCCGGGCCGGGAGATGAGACAGGAGGGGGGGGGCGACGGGGGGACGCGACGGGGCCCGGCTGGGGCAGGGGCGGAGGGAGTAGCCGTGCGTACAGCCGGAGCTGGTTCGCTATTATTTCAACAGCAGTCTGCTTTGGCGCCGCCTGCTGTTGTTGGGCTGCTGCTGCTGGCCGCCGCTGCCGCGTTGTGTTCGTCTTCGTTTTTCTCTTTTTAGCCCGCCCTTCTGCTTTGAAAAAGCTTTAGAGCGGGCTTATGCAATCGATCTGGTGTCTGTCTGACGTCTGTCTGACGTCTGTCTGTGCCACTAGATGCAGATGAGCTAGAGACTTGCGATTTTTAGGGTATGTTGGGGGACCCTCCTGGACCCCAAAACGGAGAGTGCAAATCCTGCCAACCAACGTTAAAAGGGTGAAAAAAATTATTCAAATTTTATAGAAATGACATAAAGTTGTAAGTATGAAAATTTTTTAAAAAAATTTTTTGGACTCCTTAGGGCTAACTCGATAAGTTAGAACCCTGTGGGCCAAAATTTCGTCCGTTTGGCCGTATCTCTTACCGTTTGGCCGCTACAGCGTTAATTATAGCCGAAAACATGCAAAACCGCATGTTGGGTGTTGTCAAATGGGTTTTACGGCATTTTGCGACCCTCTGGGCCGAAATTTCGTCCGTTTGGCCGTATCTCTTGCCGTTTGGCCGCTACAGCATTAGCAACGGGTTTTCAAAGCAGAAGGGAGGGCTTAAGTCACGGCGAAGCACCGTTACAGGCAAAGTCATATTGGACTTGATGAAAATCCTATATGGGGCGAGGTCTCGACTTCATACAACCAACCACGCTGTGGTGTGACACTCGAGTCGGGCCGGAGGCCCGACAAAACGCCGCCGGCAGGCCAAGCAGGCCCACCCCCTGCCGAACGCAGTTGCCAGCGTAGCAAAGCGGAGCTGACAACTTCACGGAGAAAAAAAATTAGTTGTGAGAACCAAAATTTTAGTTAATTTCAAGACTACAAAAATAAATTTGTCACGGGAATGAGAACGTATTAGTGCCCACAACTAAACCACAGTTTAGCTGCAGCAACGAAAATTTTCGTTACAGCAAAATAATCGTCAACTTGCAGAAACAAAATTTCATTAGTTTCATAAACGTGAAGAACTTTGTAATGGCTATTGCTGCGTTGTGTTACAGTACGGAACACAAAATTGTCGCACTAAACAATGTGTATGGCTTGCGGAGGAAATGCGTTTTGTATCCAAAATAAGTGAGTGTCACAATGAAGTTGAATCTTAACCCCACAGGAGATACCACCGGACTTTGACTCGACTTTGAGTCCGAGGACACAAGTGGGGTGTCGAAAGTCCTCAGCAGGTTCGAACATTTGACCTGATGATAAAAATTGTTCATACAGGAACCTCGACATCCGGCGACAAGCACGGAGTGACCAGCTGGGATATGGCTGCTGAAACACCACGCTCCAGCATGTACATATACCAGGGTGCTGTGGTGCCAATGTGGACAATTTTTGACCAATGCAGGACGGGCCCCAACCCTGTATTGAAGTTTTAGCAAACTATAACTTCCGAGACATGTCGTATAAACTTACACCCCAGTTCGAAAAATTGCTAAGGAGCCGGTGTGATGCTACCGCAGCTTCAAAGAAGGTGGTCCACCTAACAAGTTCCACACGAGTTGCGTAAACCACGTATAGTGCTTGTGGCACAGCGAAAATTTGTTCCGACAGCGAAACTCGCTCCAACAACATAGTGCCGTTTGCAGGATCACAAATATTAGTTGTGCGGACCATGACACTTCATTATGGGAAGAAGGAACATTTTAGTTGACCTAGTGGTTCAGATTGGATTTCGACAACGTACAACAGATGTTTCGTCAGTCAAAAAATATCGTTCTGACAATGACTTTGTCTTTGTAACTTCGTATAACACATTTCTGTTTGCACAAAAAACTGTACAGGTCATTTCTACTAAGAAAGTCGCTCCTACTGCAGACGCTTTTGTTGAGGCAACTACAATAAATCGTTGTCTTGAAATTAACTAAAAATTTTGTTGTGTCAACTATTTCTTTGTTTTCACAACTAACTTGTTTTCTCCGTGTTTGTTTGGCGGAAGGGCGGGCCTGCTTGTTCTTATTCCTAATTCCCTCATCGTCACCGTCGGCCCCTTCCTTCTATTACCCATCACACTCCCTCTTCTTGCACTTGACCGAAAACAGCCACCACCCACCACAACAAACAGGAGGCAGGCCCCGGCCGGCTAGCTGAAGTCGTAGCAGAAGCAAAAACATCCGTTACTGAAGCAACTGTTCGAAAACTTTTGCGTGACTTGAGATTATGGTAAGAAACTTCCTTATTGTAGTCTAGGGTTGGGTCTTTTACATGTCTGACATGATGTACTTTTGAAAAAATATTTTAGATGGCTCTTGAAATCTTTCAATGAAAGTCCATTATTTATCCCCATAATTTTCTTAACAGTGTCATGTAGGCTTCACCCTGATCTTTGCGAGCCGCTTTACAGTTGCAATGATGCATTCTGCACTGTACACAGCCCGTAGTTCAAAGTACCCCAAACTACGTAAAACCCTCCTGTATTTTGGGGTTCTTCTTGAATTGAACATGCAAGCAGTGTGCAAGACTTCAGATGGCACGGCCAACATCTTCCAAGCTGTAGTAGGGAGCAGGGCAGATAAAACTGTATCAGTTACCTTTGCATCAGGAGGGATGTTGGAACTTCTCCAGACTACACCAAACCTCCACATGTATGGCACCTTTAAGAAGAGGCCAAGAAAACCACGGTGACGCCAAATTTATAACATTGTTACAAACAACGGAGGTTCTGTAAGTGTTGTTGTTTTGTTGTGTTTTTTGTTGCTATTTTTACCGGATGGTAGTTATTGCAGATAACTTTTTAATGCCTGTATTATTAAAAACATTTTTTTTTAATTTTTGCAGGTTATTGCTTTGGTACGAGTTTTGATTAGAAGTCGCTCTGAACTGACACACTTGACCCTCTTCAGATATTTAAAGACCCATGCACCTAATTTAAAACCCCAGTCAATTCACTGCGACTTTGAAAAAGCTACCATGAATGCCTTGCGTACCGTATTTCAAACCAGTTCTATTGTTGTCTGTCTCTGGCACTATGTTGTAGTAAGTCTGGATTTTAACTATTAATATTGGCCTTGTTTGAGCCCATGGCAAATTAAAGTTTTCTCTTTTATTGTAGTGTGTTGGCAGAAAGGCAGGAAAACTGAATCTCTCATCTCTCATCTTTGCTTCTCGGAACGACTTGGTTCA